>JAQBSW010001164.1:0-146670 GCA_029291075.1 Eudiplozoon nipponicum | reverse complement strand
GTTTAACTGTGAATTGATAATTACTAGTGTTAAATACTGTTTGTTGCGAAGAACTAATATATATGCAAGTATGTATTAGGTTTTGCGAACCTAGTAACAAATTAGTTCAGTTGTGACCAGAAGGATAAACCAAAGCGCAGCATGAACGGAAAGTATAATCTCATGCACATTCGTTTCGTGCCTACTGGCGACTCATCAGTAGGAGATTGTACCGTCCTATTATTCCACATTCTTAGGAGATTGTACCGTCCTATTATTCCACATTCATAGGAGATTGTACCGTCCTTTTATTCCACATTCTTAGGAGATTGTACCGTCCTATTATTCCACATTCATAGGAGATTGTACCGTCCTATTATTCCACATTCATATGAGATTGTACCGTCCTATTATTCAACATTCTTCTACCAAATATATAATGGTTAAAGGGCGTAATACCGGCTCCAACTGATGAGTCGTCAGTAATCACGGAACGAATGTGCATAAGATTATACTTTCCGTTCATGCTGCCTTTGGTTTATCCTTCTGGTCACAACTGAACTAATTTGTTACTAGGTTCGCAAAACCTAATACATAATTACTTGTGTTGACAATATATCGTTTTGTTGCCGTCTAGAGCACGGTCAATTTGGACTAACTGTGAATTTTGTCTTTGTTTGCAACATTGTGTACAATATACGTATGATGATTCGACTTAGCCTTCTCACAGCACACATCGGGGACTAATCATAAGCACGGATCTCAACAGCAGCTACCAGGCATATGTAGGTATGTTATAGCTTCACAAAATAGATAGCTACCCCACAAAACCTCTTACATTAGCTACGAAACCTCCTACAACGTATCATTTCTAAATCTCCTCATCGTCTGTTTCGAGACATAACATTTACTTGGATGCATCCAGTCTACTTTGCAAAACCACAACTTGTAAAAAATTAATCACACCTGACAAAACATCTTTCTGTTTTTCCTAGGACCACGACGCATTATTGTCCCACTTAGTTTCCGTCACCTCTATCCAACAAATACGCGCCTCAAATAGGCTTGATAAAAGTTTTAAAGCGCATAGAAGTCTAAATAGGAACTCAAGATTACGAACTTCTTCACAAACCTGTGCTTATTCATTATGGTGTATGGATAATCATATTCAGCATATGATAGTCAACAAAACGTCTATTGTTGAAAGGCGCATTCGATAAGCTCTCAATTCTCGTAATAATGCGCAATTTTTAAGAAGCCGTTCTTAAATAAATCAAAAGAATCGATCATTAATTTCATTGGCTCTACCTATAAGAAAATTTCAGATGTCAATTTGAGTTTCCTTTTAAATAGCTACTCCAGACAATCTATTTCATGAGTGGCGACCAGTGACATTAACTCTGGGAGACAGAACAAATTTAACGTCTCTACCGTCATGGTCTTCCAAGCTATTAAGGATATTAAATCCAAACATAAGTTTAAACAGTATAGAGGCTCGGTTGGCATGATTAATTTATTGAGTGTGAACGTTTTGTCTCTTCTTTCTGACGTCTTTAACACGTGTCTTTCAATTACTACTTCACACACAGAATGGCTAAAGTCAACGATCTCGCCTATTCCTTAAAGCGGCTCATCTTAGATCTCCTTTTTTAAATATATTCGTCCATCTCGCTCATTCCGGCATTCATTAAATCTAGAACAAATTTCACTATTTCGGATGATAGACACGAGTTTTTGAATGGCATTCTTCTCCAAATAATCTAGCTAGCTTCCTAAATAATTTCTATTCCTCTATCCCTCTTTGACACAGCGGCATTCTCCTCTTTCTTAGCATTTTCAAAGCACTCGACAACGTCCCTTTCACGGCGATCGAATATGCCTTACTAATTAGCGGTATCGGTGGTTGTGCTTTTAGGCTTATCTATTACTATCTCCGAATCCGATCGACATCTGAAAAAAATGATAGTGGCCAATCGAGACAAGCCTCGATCCATTCTAGCATTCCGCAGGGGTTAGTAATCAGCTATTTGATTTTAAATATTTCGATAATATAGTAGTAGTTTTCGGCTGCACTGCTAGCCCCGGCTCTGTCGTATTATTAATCATTCAGCTGCTACTCTAAATGCAAGCTCAAATTTAAAAAATTGGCCTCAAGCTTAACCCAAAAAACTCACTTAATGAAGCTTTGCTCAGACTCTAGTGATTCTTTGACGTCCACCAATCTCTCTCTAGTTTAAAACTCATCGATTATGTCAAACAGTGTAACATTACATTATCAAAGTCACTGGAATTTATACTACGCTTCAACAAAGTGAAATCCAAGCTCTATAAATGGGCTTTCTTAATATAATTCAAGACAAAAAACTCTATCCTAAGATAAACTTCATTAAAAGCTTATGCTCTGCCACTCATATTCTACGCCAGTGTGGTTTTAAGCCCCCTCACAATTACATCCTTTTTTAATCTGGATCGGATTGTCTTGCATTCTGGGACGCATTTTCCGTCTTCATCAGGACCAGCGTGAGCGCGCAATCATTTTTAATGACCTACTTTAATGGTTTAGTCACCATATAAGAGTAATTTCCTTTGTAAACGAACATTTTTGTCGAATTACTCTTGCTATATCCACCCACATGTCACGTGTAATTGTAAGTCCTTAATCCAATCCCACCTTACAACAAATTTCGTTATTAAATTATACATTTTTATTACACCACAAGCATTTTCAACAGAATATCCGTGAAGATAATAGCGTTACTACACGGTGAATTAAAGAAAACGGTTAATCTGCATTACTTTAATAAATTTATTGAAGACAACGCGGACTGGAAACGTTATCTGTTCCTGCCACACCCTTAATAAACCTGTTTGTCATTCTGGATAACAATAGTTCGTCATCCGCTCGAACATTATTCAGTATCCTCTTCGCGCCTTTTGATTGCCAAGTTCTGTTGATAACCCTCTTAAATTCGAATAGTGCTTTCCTCCATTTCAGGTTTAACGGATCCTCATCGATATTATACGAGTCAAAAATATCATATGTATCGGTATCTCCATAGGGCTCTGCTAAAACTACCAGTCGGTACATTTCCTACCATCTTGTTTCAGCCATGTTGTTTTCTTTACTTACATAAAATTGCTAGTCACTCTTTCATTCACTTTTACATGATCCTGCTGTTGACTTTTACCTTGATCTTTTCAATTATCAAGCCAAAACGCATTTGTTGCCAAATAAAAATATATTATTTTTATTCTTAACTTAAGAAAACTGTTAGAATATATCAGAGGCGTTGTTAATATCAGGACAACTTAACAAAATTGATAATAATACCGTGAACCCAAACAAGGGTTACGAAATAAAACCTCCAGGTACGTAATTAATGTTGATGGCCAGGAAACAAATCAACCAGTTATTGTCGTGATAATTGAGACTGCCAGTGTAAGGGCGGATACACAGAAGTTCTTTTATTGCCTTGCTATGTGCGTTCTGTATTTTGTTAGTTACCATCTGTGAAGATGGATGAAAATCAGTAGATTAGAAGTAGTTGAATGCAGCGTTGCAGTGTTGAGGCCCTGTTAAATCTTGTTGATGATCTGCTGTAACACAGAGAGCCTGACAACCGTAGAATTCTGATTAATAAATTGAACGATGAAGATTGCTTGAATGCGCTGCAGAAACAGATTGGTATGACAGACGGCAGGATGTGTGAGTGAATCACAGTGTGTAAAACAGCTGAGGATAGCAAGGGTAGACAGTCAACAAGGCAGAAAATGACAGCGAGTGCACGTAGCAAACATGTAAATGTATAATGCGTAGAAAATGTAATTTTCTTATATAGTCGCATATAGCACGCGATTGGCTAATATTCGGACCAGATTTTATGATTTCTTGTTAGTCAAATGTCAGTCAATGAAATTTCTTATTTCATTCGAAATAATTTAAAATGTCGGCGATATAGATTGACCTGTCACATTCGTCATAATATTACTAGATGATCAACCAGGAAACGCCGAAAAATGTACAATGCTTTGTTTATTGGTATATTAGTGTTCATGGACACCATTTCTAAACTCGCCAATGTATCGTTTTCATTTAGATAATATTTTTCGACAATCTCAACAAATTGGTATGAATACATCAATTTATTTTTTAAGCATTACGATTATTTCTTTATTCATTAACATAAAATCTTAGAGATTTTATATGATTGGGAGTGTTGGACGTTAACATTATTTCTCAAATAGTATCCTGGTTTATGTACCTTTAACAGACTCTACACCCTAGGTGTAACTGTATCTCTTTGTATGAGAGCGTTACCATGAGCTTGATCCAATTCACC
Organism: Eudiplozoon nipponicum; assembly: GCA_029291075.1. Taxonomy (NCBI): domain Eukaryota; kingdom Metazoa; phylum Platyhelminthes; class Monogenea; order Mazocraeidea; family Diplozoidae; genus Eudiplozoon; species Eudiplozoon nipponicum. The sequence goes on along the minus strand of JAQBSW010001164.1, from coordinate 142,351 downwards.
CTTAGCAAACATGTTATTAACCAATAATTTAATTTCTCCTTGTAAGTTATCCGTAGGATCTTTATTTATTTTATCGTAAACATCTATATTTTCTAGTTTTCATTCATTTTTATATTAGAAACAAACTGACTCATCGTGACGCTCGTCCTCCTCTGTCTGTCTTTCTGAGATCTTTTACTTCATAATTTGAATTATTTTTTCTTCTTTCTAGATTTACAAAGTTTTGGCTATTTCTAATATATTTACCAAATAATGAATAAATAGTTTCAGAGTAGTGTTAATAGCAAACGATGTAATGTGTTTGAGAGTAGACAACTAACGCACAAAGGTTCTGTTAATTCAATTTGCTTATTAGAATAAGATATTTGGACAACTAAACATTGTACATGTATACGCTAAAATTCATAAAGATCCAGCAGATAAGTTATAAGAAGTTAGAATATTGGTCAATAGCATGATTGCTAAAGATAAATTAGATCAAGCGCATGGTAACCCTCTTATGCAGAGAGATACAGTTGTGTCGAGATTGTATGGTCTATTAAAGGTGCATAAGCCAGGCAACCATTTGAGAGTTATTGTTAACGTCCATCACTCCCCAACATATAATTTTTTAATATCTATGTCTTAGAAGAAGGAAATATTCGTACTTCGTATACCATACATTGATTAAATCATAATATTTGGTTGAGATTGTCAATAAATTTGATCTAAATGAAAACGCAAATTGGCCAGTTTAGACGTAATGTCAATAAACATTTATATACCAGTACCCGAAGCACTTAATTAGTTTCAGTGTTTCTTGATTGATCATCCGGTAATATTAGAAGGAAGTAAAAGGAAAATGATACATTTCATGGAGATGATGAACATATGTATGTCTTCAACTTATTTTACATTTAGGGATGAATTTTATAAGTAAATTAGAGGTGTTCCAATAGGACAATCACTGTCAGTTAAAATATATAATATCTTCATGCATTACATGGAGAAAAACCTCTTAGATTTAAAATCCATAAATATAAAACTATATGAACAATTTTTGGATGATTGTTTAGTTATTTGGAATCACAAGTAGGATCAAATGATAAATTTCATAAACATAGCAAATCAGGTGAACGAACTGAAACTTATGATTGAGAATTATTCATATGGCGATTTACCATTTCTGGATGTCAACTTAATTAGAAATTTATAAAATTTTAACGGGATTTTTATAGGAAGGATACTTACTCGTGTATTTTTCTTAATATAATGTCAAATCATCCCTTTAGAATGAAAATCGGTATCTTAAAATCGATATCAATTAGAACCTTGAGCCCAACAAACACAAAACACCGGAAAATTAAGTTTGGTTGATTAAAAGAAATACTAAGTGTAAATGGGTACACACTAAATTTAATAGAGGCACCTATAAGAAGTGTCATAAAAATTATTTATAACTGCAATTACTTGAATTAAGATAAAACAAAAAGGATCAGGAATCATGTTAATTTCTGACCCCAAACAGACCCTTACACTATGTACTATATTTCCCAACAAAAGGTGAAAATTGAACCGTTATACACATCAAACGTTTATGAAATTCCATGTAACGTCTGTAACCTCATGTATATGAGCAAAACCTTGTGCCTAATATAGTTAAAAAGAAGGCAACATGGAACAGCATTCAACTATGAGGATGTTAATAGATCAAATCTTGAATGCCATACAGTAGAGGCAGGATGTACAATTAATTCACATCGTTACAGACGCAAAACAATATGTGGTCGTAGAATATGTACAAAAGAGTTCATCGAAATAAAATGGAAAGATAACATAATCCATGAAACAGCAAAATTACTAGGTTACATCATAAAATCGCTCAAGTGAAATATTAAGAACGTTGAATTTGGATTAACTAAAATATATCTTAAATTATTTTAGAATTATCTTATAATTTATTCTGCGATTAATTTTTATCTCCTTAAATATATTAACAATGGTTCATTACGTTTTGTTATGTCTTTTAAAAAAGGTAAATTTTCATTGCAATTTTGCCATCATTTTTCTTCAGATGGAAATTTTCGAATTTCATTTGTAACTCCTTTTATTTTTTATTTTTATCCTGATTAAACATTTTAGATTTATTTTTTGTTAACTCTGAATTATTTACTGTGAATATTTTGCGACCAGGTATTCATATTATCTTTCCCTCTTCCTTACTCGGATGTCATTCGTAAATACTTCATTTAGCAAAGTAAATGAAAAAATAGATCTGAAGTGATATTTCACTTTAGTCTCACTTGAATGAATGGTACACATGCCAATAATTATATGTAACTGTTTATTTCTCAGTCCTAAACAAATGTACACACTAACAGTGTATGTGAATCGTCATGGGTGGTATAATAACACTGTAATTTAATTTTAATGATTTTACATGTGCTGTAACTGATTGCGCCTCATTCCAAGACAAACAAGAGCACATACACACAGGCATAGTGTACACTTATCTCGTGAATCGTCTGTAGGTGTTATAAGATCACAGTAATTTCATTTTGATTAGTGTACACATACAGACACATACACATGCACCTATAAGAAGTGTCATAAAAATTATTTATAACTGCAATTACTTGAATTAAGATAAAACAAAAAGGATCAGGAATCATGTTAATTTCTGACCCCAAACAGACCCTTACACTATGTACTATATTTCCCAACAAAAGGTGAAAATTGAACCGTTATACACATCAAACGTTTATGAAATTCCATGTAACGTCTGTAACCTCATGTATATGAGCAAAACCTTGTGCCTAATATAGTTAAAAAGAAGGCAACATGGAACAGCATTCAACTATGAGGATGTTAATAGATCAAATCTTGAATGCCATACAGTAGAGGCAGGATGTACAATTAATTCACATCGTTACAGACGCAAAACAATATGTGGTCGTAGAATATGTACAAAAGAGTTCATCGAAATAAAATGGAAAGATAACATAATCCATGAAACAGCAAAATTACTAGGTTACATCATAAAATCGCTCAAGTGAAATATTAAGAACGTTGAATTTGGATTAACTAAAATATATCTTAAATTATTTTAGAATTATCTTATAATTTATTCTGCGATTAATTTTTATCTCCTTAAATATATTAACAATGGTTCATTACGTTTTGTTATGTCTTTTAAAAAAGGTAAATTTTCATTGCAATTTTGCCATCATTTTTCTTCAGATGGAAATTTTCGAATTTCATTTGTAACTCCTTTTATTTTTTATTTTTATCCTGATTAAACATTTTAGATTTATTTTTTGTTAACTCTGAATTATTTACTGTGAATATTTTGCGACCAGGTATTCATATTATCTTTCCCTCTTCCTTACTCGGATGTCATTCGTAAATACTTCATTTAGCAAAGTAAATGAAAAAATAGATCTGAAGTGATATTTCACTTTAGTCTCACTTGAATGAATGGTACACATGCCAATAATTATATGTAACTGTTTATTTCTCAGTCCTAAACAAATGTACACACTAACAGTGTATGTGAATCGTCATGGGTGGTATAATAACACTGTAATTTAATTTTAATGATTTTACATGTGCTGTAACTGATTGCGCCTCATTCCAAGACAAACAAGAGCACATACACACAGGCATAGTGTACACTTATCTCGTGAATCGTCTGTAGGTGTTATAAGATCACAGTAATTTCATTTTGATTAGTGTACACATACAGACACATACACATGTACATGCAAAATTACCTAGTGAAAAGACAGCTGAGCTTAAGGTATCTACATTAAGCATATATGAATCAGTTTAAACTACATTTATCTCTTGACATAATTTTTATCAAGTAGTTTGTGAGACGTGCATCCCGTTGAAAATGACTTCCGAAACCGGATGCCGAAATATTCGGTGTAAAATTGTAGACAGTGGATGTAAACAACGTGTTGGACACAGTAAGCGACAGTCAATGAATATCGAACGTTAGAAATAAACAAACGAAATATACTCGATCCTTGCTGAAAAAGGGATATAATACAGAATAATTATTCATAGAAGCTACAAAACTGTTAATTAAAACTTGGTTATAATATCTGAGACAAGTGAGAGTATGAAAGTGGATCATACAAATCCATATAATTTGGTCTTGTCACGTGTAGTAGAGCGCAAGTGGTACGCGGAAAGACATTTTGTGAAATAGAAAATTGAATAATGAACTTCAAATGTTCTTTCAGTTACGCGCTACGAGGATTAAATTATGACTTGGTTGAGTTTATTGGTATGAGGGACCTAAAACGCATGCTTATGTTTGGTCATTGCCATCATTAGGCAGTTCGAGAAAAAAGTTTAACAAATCCACGCTTACCGAGGCAGACTTTGCAACTTGAGTGATAATTTTTTTAAAATTGGATGTTAATGACAAATCCTGCAGATTGGACGAGGACTGTGTCTTGGCTGCTGAGCTGATATATAAAGATATAGTGGGAATAGTGCATGCATTTGCACTGGACTCGGATTTTAACTTGTGATAATCCCCGCAGGCTCTGTATGATACTTTAGCTTTAGAAACCAAGTGAAATTGGGATATTTTAGAACTTTTGCATAGTCTGATGATGCCTTCTTCTATTAGTCTCAGAAAAAATTCTTAGACAACTTTGAGTTAGGCAGGAGGTAAAGGCATCTACTTTAGTGTAACACGTTGTCTTATTTCTTGATATAGTGCATTTTATTTGTAGGACATAGTTCTGATTTGCTTAAATCTAACAAACATTTGTTTTCTATAAGAGCCATTAATATCTGCGTCACAGGATTCACAGGAGATGGCCGTATGATCTGTAACTTCAAACATTCGGAACCTAGCGTAAAAATCTTTTTTCAGGTTTGGTATGGGGGTCAATAAACATCTGATTTTCTAGATCAACTTTATGCTGATATTTTAACAGAAAATTAAGGAATAGATTCTTTAAATCAAGTTTGCGAGCTTGAAGTAAACACCAATCCCATTGTATTTAACCAGTCGTCAGAAAACATAACAAAACTACCGCCATCCGCAACGCACTGACGCGTTTCGACCTTCCTTGATCATCATCAGAGTACGAAGGCAAACTGACTATCGAGGATCAAACCGCATTGAATATATATGGAAATCAAATTTAGATATGCGGCTCTCACCTCTAGCAGTCTCGCATACATTGAACTTGACTGGAAATGTCGGCTGCACAATTTCTATGCAATCACGAACATAAACTGTTTGTAGCTTTAGCCACATATACATATATAGGCAATACAATTTAACAATAATTGTTTGCGCGGGTGGTGGAACAATTCTTTAAATCAAGTTTGCGAGCTTGAAGTAAACACCAATCCCATTGTATTTAACCAGTCGTCGAACAACATAACAAAACTACCGCCAGTCGCAACGCACTGACGCGTTTCGAACTTCTTGATCATCATCAGAGTACGACGGCAAACTGACTATCGAGGATCAAACCGCATATCTAAATTTGATTTCCATATATATTCAATGCGGTTTGATCCTTGATAGTCAGTTTGCCGTCGTACTCTGATGATGATCAAGGAAGGTCGAAACGCGTCAGTGCGTTGCGGCTGGCGGTAGTTTTGTTATGTTGTTCGACGACTGGTTAAATACAATGGGATGGTGTTTACTTCAAGCTCGCAAACTTGATTTAAAGAATTGTTACCACCACACGCGCAAACAATTATTGTTAAGGAATATATTGTTTTACGAGACTTTGGTAACGATAAAGCTATGAGAAAATTTACGTTGATAACCTATATTAACTGAGTGGCACAGACAATCGTAGTTGCGAATGGACTCACCTTTGGCTGATGCAATCAGTACAACTAATGGTATATCGACACCGGATTCACCCTTGAGAACAAAATCTGCTGCACCCGTGTCTATGTTAAATTCATCTATGATTTCAAACTTCAGATGTAAAGTTTATTGCGTTTTAGCCTCACGGTATATGCGGATTGTGTGATCAATCCATTCTGAGTAATCGACTAAATTATTTGCTTCAAGTTTAATCCTATTTGGACTAAATTAATCAATATGAACAACAGCATTGGATTTTAAATGCTGATTCTCACGTTTTTGTGTGAAAGATATGTACTGTTTCTCTGTTGTGGGTTATGTTTAGCAATGAAAGGAAATTGGAAACCGTTTATTAAATTCACCGAATGGTGCAGAACTCCAAAATATATAAACACAGATTATACAGATATGCAAATTTCTAATGATGCCAATGTGTTCTACAACTACACCGTTGGTGAATAAAAGGAGGAATATTTCATTGTGTTGAAAATTTGTAAAGCCAGAAGTCTGATAGCAACTAGTGTTTTTTTAATTAAGCGCCAGAGCGCAGCTTGGTAAAACCAGTCGACCAGACCTGCAGCAAAATTAATTCATACCAAATAGTATTTCACTAGTAATCTGCATCTTTGGTATACAAATCATCACGTTCACAAAATCACAAATAAAATTAATTGCTAACCACAAAAAATTTTAAATTAAAATAGTTTAATGCTTCCAGTTATTTATACTTGGAATTTCTGCAAAATATATCGCAATGGTTTCACTACGTACTTGGCGCTGTCGCTAATTGTAACACTTAAGCAATAATGTTGTAAAACATTACATTAGGCCTCCGGGTATGCAGATATCGTTGTGGGTCTTGCAGAGAGCCAGGAAAAAATTCACCGACTAATGCATTGATAAGTGAGAGTAGCAGTACAGTGGCAGAGGCCCAGAAGTCCAACTATAACTTTGCTATGTGCATTCTTTAGTTTGGTTAGCAGGATGTTGTGAGTGCTGTATTGAAGACCTTGATGAGTCCTGATAATGATCTGCGGCAACACCGAGAAGGTTGGCAACCGTAGGAATCCGATTTTTACATTAAACGATAACGATTGCCTGGATACGCAGCAGAAAGATGTTAGCTTGACTGGCGACAACCTGTGCTAATGAGAGCCTGTGTAAAAGCGTAAATAAGACAGTAAGCAAAGATAATAAGCGCAGCAAAAGGCGAAAGCTTATGCACACAGTGAGCTAGTCAGAATGCGTTGCGTAGAAAATGCATTAGGTCTATATTGTTGCAGGTCACACGTAAATAGTTAACGGTCGGGTCAAATTGCTTGCTTTTTATTGGTCCAGTGTCAGTCACTGGAATTTGTATTTCATTTAAATTAATTTTCAAATTGTAGGCCATATAATTTGACCCGTTACAAAAGTAACAGGCGTATGGCCTACGGTAATCAGGATGTAAACGCTGTTTTACGAGCTAGCTTTATTATCAACGTCTATTAAGCTAAGTCATGAGACCGCTCCAGTCGGACCCTTTATGTCGTTAAATTTAAGATCATCATTCTTGGTAACAACAGTCGTATTTATTTAACTGTATAAAATGACACTTAAATATGTACGTTCCAATCAACGCTGTCCACAACGATATTAATCTAGAAAAAGGGCAAACCAGGAAAACAGAGATAATATCTTACCTTTTCCTATTTGACCTCTCCTTGCCTACATTTTCGACTTTGTGGTTCATAAAACACATATCGTCGTATGGTACCAACTTCATTCTCTAAGGTACAATTTGCATCGTAAGCATTCCGAGCATGGAGAATGTCAAGGCTTAGAATGCATTTCTGCAAATTTGGGTGAGCCTGATTGAAAAGGCCAAGCATAGAACCCCCAATATTAAAAGCCGTAAGGAGTTTACTTATGATAGGTTCCAAAGATTAACAATCCGAGGAATCTCAAAAATCGTTGAAGTCAGGCTCTGGAGCATCGATGGAAAATAGGCACACTGGTACAGTCGGTAAGACCGTTAGACTACTCTGGACGTGAGATCTCACGAACAAGTTCTTTATTACGGATGAAATAAGTTTACTTAAGGTATTAACGAACACGGCTGTCGAGATGAGCATAGTTCGATCCAATGTGATAGATATAGTCTGCCCAACATTCAAAATTTAACTTTACGCCGCCATCGGAAGTCCAAATATAGTGAAAGGCATCAAGGAATTATCATTGACGTTGGGGCAGAAAATATAATAATATAATTAGGTTTATATTTTATGTATTTAAACATGGCGTTATATACGAAGACCTGGACTATTGGACAAGGCACAAGGCAGTGGCGTATACTGAGACTGGAACTTCATTGGCTAAGTTAGTTTTCCTACACAGATATATCGTTGCCGATAACTTGGCTGAATTAGTTAAGAAAAACCAGGTAGCGTTGCAATTGTACAGGTCCAACCGCAATTCGCTTAAGACAGGAATAGAACACCAAAAAAGAGTTTATAGCACTATTACCATTGTCGCCTAAGGCTCAGCGATTACCGCAGCGAAAGCATCAAATAGCAATGAAAATTTCAGCGTTTAGGAGAGGATAGAATTCGTAGACGTTCAAATATCAACAGTACATCTTCAATAGTGGTAGTTCCCAAATCTGAAACGGGACAATGGAAGGTGCGCAGTAATTGGCGATTATTGAATTTTGTAACAGGACATGATTCGTATTCTCTACCAAACCAGAAGACTTTGCTGAGGGTTGAAATGGTATATGAAGTTTACATTATAGAAGACCTTCGGAAAGTGTATTATTAAGTACCTATGGAGATAGAGTGTACACCACTGACCGTAGTGCGATATCCCGAGTGTAGATCACATGGTTTTTACGCATGCGATTTTAACGGCAGTATGAAAGTCAGACATTCTAACGTCTAACGGAAGAAGTTATTCAGATCTGTCCAATGGTATGAGTGTACATAGACGATATCATTATATGTAATCAAAATCATAAAGAACACCGGGAGCATTTGGTTACTGTTTTGTCAAAGATAGAACACTGTAGATTGGTCGTCAAAACATAACATAGCAAGGTTGGTTGTTCGACCGTAAACTTTCTTTAACATTCCATTTCCATGGAGGAAAATAAAACCTTGGAATTGTAGGTCCACACGATCATAGAGGTACCAGAACTCCGAACTGAACGCTAATTGCGTAGATTATTGGAGATGGTTAGTTATTACCGTCAATTGGCACCAGGTTTAGCTGGAATTTTTTAATCATTTACTCAACGATTCATGCATGAATAGAGTACGATCTAGAAGTTCTGACCTACCAATTTTAGCCAACAGGACAAGGAGAAATTCCAGAGGGCGAAAGACTTGTCGAGTGAAATACATTAGCACCAGTAGATTCGACTAAGCCGCTTAATTTGCTCACGTATACTTCCAATATAGCCGCAGGAGCGGTGCTAATTCATAAAATCAATGATATTGTCAGGCGCATAGAGTTAAACGATGGACAACTCAACGTTTATGAAAACCGATATGACATGTTTCGGATGGAGCTACTTTCAGTTTATACTTCAGTGCTAGATTCTATGAATTACATTGACGGACACCAGTTCAAGGTATTGACTGATCATATACCACTGATAAGTATCTTAGGTATGACCAACAGGCTTAATTATTCTTTGTGGATGAATTTAATAATACCTCAACCTGCAGAATTCGACTTTTCCATTCTTTATATCTAATTAAAAGTTAATCGTGTCGCGGACACTCTCAGCAAATCACTCGATGCTGGAGTCAGTCGTAAATTCTATTATATTTTCTAACAATTTTATCCAACAGTTTTAGAGGAGCAAACTGATAAAAATATATAAGGGCTTAAGTAACAGCATGTGTTCAGTGTCAAACTCGTAAAGTTTGAATATATACTACTAAGTGAAAAAATTTTGAATACTTGGGTTCAGTTTATGCACGTGCACATTGATATTGATATCTCTGGTCGTGTAGAACTCATCATGATGGTCGAGAGGTTGAAGTTGTGCTCTTGATGGATATGACAACCAAGAAAGTTCTACTTATGTTTCTGGGTGATTGATTGACACGTTATGGTATACCGTTATGCGTAACTTGTGATCATGGTAGTCAAATAAAGTCCGAACTATTTACCTGGTCGTTGAATACTATAGGGATGGAATTGCGGCACAAAAGTGCATACAATCTCAGTTCTAATGGTATGGTCAAAAGATTTTTAGAGAAAAAGGATTGTTACATTACTGTATACTGGATAATCTAGATGGGTATACGAATTTCCTTTGGTTTTGATGGCTGCAAATCAGATTAAGAACACAGCTAGGAACGTCATTAATAGAGCTTTTTTAGGAAGATCCATTGAGGTTCCTTTGAGATCTTCTTGGTCTCTAATATATTAGATTTGTTTGTAGGAACTCTCAGGATCAAAATGAGTCGAGAACGGAAGAATTTATCGGACTCCGTTTTACACTGGACCATGCAGCGTGTATCGAGTGACTGAAATGAACGCATTCTTACAAATGAATGGCACAGTGCAGTGTGAAGCCTAGGATGGCTGTGTTCCACAGAGTACTTAGATAAAGGAGGAAACTGAGAAACAAGATCAATCAAAGTATCAGGAGTCTAATGCGAGGTCTGATTCAAAGCTATGAGAAAAGGAATAAGACTTAAACGAGAAAAGGAAATAAGGCCTCATGCAAATGTCTGGAGAAAGGGGAAGGATGATAAAACAACACAATATGAAAATGTCAAGTATCTGCACTACATGAGAAAATATGCTTAGGAAGATTCGTCAAAAGACCTATGAATGATGACTTCGCTTATCTATGAGCATATACATTAACACGAGGGTGTATGTTCTAAATGTGGTGATTATTCTGGTAATAATGCAAACCTGACGTTTATGGGGCTGTCATTAGAAAATGAGTTCAGTCTTAACATTGTGGTAGCTATTTTGTGGTAAGCGCTCTGTTTTTAACATATAAAACTTCAGGATACGTACGTTTTGAAAATATAATAAAATCCTATTAAGCGTTTTTGTTTTATTTAGATTTAAATAATGTCCTGTACGCTATTTCCAATCTTAAAAGTTCCTCAAACATAACCTAGCTCAGCATTCACACGTGAGTCTCTCGTCTGATGACGTCAGGCTTTCTTTTTAAGAGAAATACCTATCCCCACAATCCTTAAGTGAGTATTTTCCTAAGAATTTGTGCAATAACTGCTTAAATTATTTTTATACATAACGAAATTGCCTGTGTTGACTTCATCTGTATTGGTTGGGACGTTAATGCGAATTCCCTCAGAATTCATTAATAGTGTGCCATCTAGCCGAGACTTAATTATCCCTGTCTCCGCAATCAAAGTGCTCATTTGTGCTGCTAATACCCTTATTAAGTTTCCATTCCGTCAGAAGTTATCTTGTTAAATTCAACAAAAATGCCTAATTTTTAATAATTTATTTATGGGATTTTTCTCATATAAAGCAAATCCATTTAGTAAGACAAAGATATTTATTATTTTATGTTCACTTCTGCGGTACGGAGTACTGACGGATTTTAGAACTGAAGAGGAATTTATCATAGATTCAGTTGCAGCAGTGCCAGTTCTCAAGGGTGACTCTAACTCAAAGGTATCTTTATGGATACTGCTTGGAAAAGTTACGAGTTCGTCCATTCTTACCTATGGTTGTCCGCTTCGCGGTCGTAATATAGGACAACGACCCGTATGTTCTCACAGCTTCATTGATGCCAGCACTTTGCACAATATTTTATACCATGAATTTTTGATAAAATATCTGTTAATTGCTGAACTATAAAGTCAGAATTTCATTGCCACTTCCAACAGACTTGAGCAATGCTTCTGAATACTAGCTTTCATACGTTTCGAATTATGGAATAAATGTCCATCGTCCTAATTGTTACTGGATACGCAATATGTCATACGCAATTGTATATATAATAGTTCTCCGCCTAAAAATAGTATCTGACCATCAGATTTCTCCGCAGCCTTTCAACCATACCATTATAATTGATCTTATATGCATTTTTGTGCCACAATTCCATCCCTATAGCATTTAATGACCAGGTAAATAGTTCGGAACTGATTTGACTACCATGATTACAAGTTACCCATAACGGTATACCATAACGTGTCAACCAATTACCCAGGAACATAAGTAGAACTTCCTTAGTAGTCATATCCGTCAAGAGCACAACTTCAACCTCTCGACCATCATGAGGAGTTCTACACGACCAGAGATATCAATATCAATGTGCACGTGCATAAACTGAACCCAAGTATTCAAATTTTTTTCACTTCTTAGTTTATATTCAAACTTTACGAGTGTGACACTGAATACATGCTGTTACATAAGTCCTTATATATTTTGACATATTTGGTCATGTATATCTGTCAGTCACCAACCTGTTAGTAGCCTTAATAAAATGGTGACCCAGTTTTGCAGCTGTTCAACTAGTTTGTGCGTTAATTATAACGGTACATACTGTCTAGGTTAGCTCATGGATACTTCACAGAGTAACTAGTGATCTCCAACATTATAACCTACGTAGGCTGACTTCTTAGCAAAAACAGACCTCAAAAGTTTTAGCAGTTTGCTCCTCTAAAACTGTGCGATAAAATCGTTAGAAAATACAATAGAATCTACGACTGACTCGAGCATCGAGTGATTTGCTGAGAGTGTCCGCGACACGATTAACTTTTAATTAGATATAAAGAATGGAAAAGTCGAATTCTGCAGGTTGAGGTTTTATTAAATTCACCCACAAAGACTAATTAAACCTGTTGGTCATACCTAAGATACTTATCAGTGGTATATGATCAGTCAATACCTTGAACTGGTGTCCGTCAATGTATTTCAAAGAATCTAGCACTGAAGTATAAACTGAAAGTAACTCCATCCGAAACATGTCATATCGCTTTTCATAAACGTTGAGTTTTCCATCGTTAAACTCTATGCGCCTGACAATATCATTGATTTTATGAATTAGCACCGCTCCTGCGTCTATATTGGAAGCATATGTGAGCAAATTAAACGGCTAAGTCGAATCCACGGGTTCTAATGTATTTCACTCAACAGGTCTTTCACCCTCTGGAATTTGTCCTGTTCCTGTTGGCTAAAATTGGTTGGCAAGGACTTCTAGATCGTACTCTATTCATGCATTAATCCTTGAGTTAATGATTCACAAATTCCAGCTAAACCCGGTATCAAACGACGGTAATAAGTAACCATCTTCAATATTCTATGCATTTGGCGTACAGTTCGGATCTCTGGAACCTCTATTATCGCGTGGACCTACTACTGCAAGGGTTTATTTCCCTTCATGTAAATGAAATCTTCAAGAACGGTTACGGTTGAACAGCCAACCTTGCTATGTTATGCTTTGACGACCTATCCAGTGTCCTAGGTTTGACAAAATAGTAATCATATGCTCCCGGTGTTCTTTATGCTTTTGACTAGATATGATGATATCGTTTATGTACACTCGCATAAACGGATAAACGTGAATAATTTTCTCCATTAGACGCCAGAATGTCTGAATTTGATACTGCCGTTCAAATGGCATGCGTAAAAACCATGTTATCTACCCTAAAGATGTCGCACCGCGGTGAGTGGTGTACACTATACCTCCATAGATACTTAATAATATGATTTCCGAAAGTCTTCTATAGTGTAAACCACATACACTATTTTAAACCCAAGCAGTCTTCTCGTTTGGAAGAGAATACGATTTATGTCATGTTACAAAATGCAATAGTCAGAAATTACTGCACACCCTCCATCTTCACGTTTCAGGTATGAGAACTACCACTATTGAAGACTGCCAAAAAAAGGATTGGTGTTTACTTTAAGCTCGCAAAATTGATTAAAAGGATTTTTACCACCATCCGCATAATCATTGATTAATTAAGCTAAGAATTTAAAATAAATTCAGGGAAGAAGAGAAAATTATCCATTGAAAGGTAGATTGAGGTAAATCAAATTTGATATTTGACAAACCGGTCCATCAATAAGTGTTACATGATAGAAGGTACCTAAGTTAATAAATACAATAAGATAACAAATAATAAAGTTTTACACTGATATCGTTTATTATTTTCCTCTGTCACACGTGAATTTACCATAATCTGGCGCTCTTACTCATTTAATTGATCAAATTTCTAATGCTGATCCTTCAATCTTCGATACTTTCCATTAATTAGTGCTGTTTCCCCAACTGAGCCAAATGATTTACCTACTGATGTATAATTCATAATGTTATCTCTCGATTTAGAAATCAGCTGATTGGTTTTATTCAAACACAGGCTGAATTCCAATTGTTTTGTTTCTTGAATATATATCGGCCATCTTCTTCAGTTCATAAAACACGACAAATGTAAAAAAACAAACTATGACTTGCTTCATTAGTTTGTTTCTGTGGTGTTGGGTGAACTGAAGAAGGTGGGCACCATTGACTATCGAAATATATTCAAGAAACAAAACAAAAGGATTTCAGCATGTGTTAATCAAAACGAAGATCAGGTAATTATCTCGCGGTTTCGCTTCAATAGATTCCTTAATAAATTTTGTCGATCTTTTAAGACAACAAAGTGATATTCACCTTGGAATTTCATGCACTTCTAATGCGTCTAACGGTTCAATTTTCATCTTTTTGTTGGGAAGTGTCTATGTAAAGAGATAGTTTAAAATTCATTCTTGCATTGTATCTTGATGCTACCGTTTGCATCCTACTGCTTAGTATGGAGTCCACAATTAACTACCCTCCTTTGTTCTATCTTGTAATTATGAACAAATATAATTGTCACATTCATTATCACTGCTACCATTAACTAAACAGGATACCCTTTAGCAATGCGTATTTCTCACTATCAGCCTAATTGAATCTCCCAATATTCTATGACAGTTAATACTAAATTTCTAATTTTTATTAAATTTAGGGTACAGATTTTCATTCTATAAGGATAATTTTAATTTAAATTAGGAAGAACGCCCGAGTATAAAAAATTTATATTATACATTATAATATATGTATACTTCAATACACAATTCAATTCCCAATTAAAATTACAAGTGAATAAAATGGCTAAACCAAAAAATATCGCTTTTTAATATTCTCCTTTTTCTTCTATTATGATACATTTAATAATTTTGATAATATTTTTAATTGGAGACACTTAATAAATGCAAAATACTAGGTCATGTGTGTTGTATCTAATGAAACGTCTGCATTGGGCGCGCTTCATAGCCAAAGGAATCTCGTTGACAAGCCGAAACCTTTGAGGATATAGACCACAAATTTCGCGGCTGGAAGAAATAATTAGTCATATTGGTCATATTTTCACATCGCATACCACTTTGAATAGCCAGTGGATATTATAGCGAGAATATGATGGTAAACAGATCTTCGTATCAATGACTTATGTGTCAAGCTCTATTGCAACTTATGGCAGAGGACATTTAGATCTCCCGAAACACATATATATAAACGTATTTCTCAGAGTTGGATTACAAATAATTACATTGATGTCTATCGTAAGTTGGGAAAATAGTTTTAATTAAACGACGAATGGTTGCCTAAAGTTTCAGAAATAATTACACCAAAATATTTATATATTAAGGGCAGATTTAATATAGTCTGCTGATACACAAATTACTATATATATATATATATATATATATATATATATATATATATATATATATATATATATATATATATATATATATCCATACTACCTTCTGCACGTGCAAAAAACAAAAAACCTTTCAGATGCAAGAACCGTTTCTTTCTCATATTCTTCCCAAATATCTACAAACAAACATATTTTAATAACTATTTTAAGCACCAATCGTTGTTTAGCTGCATTGAATGTGCGCGATAAAATTGTTTCAACATTTTTGTGTTACTCGGGAAACTGCATCCTTCTTAAATGAGATGTTCAGGTAAACTACTTTTTTTCTGGTCCGAAATACATCTGTTTCTGTTGTTTCGCCCATTTAATAATTGACACAATTTTTCACGTCAGAACACGAGAAAAATGATTGTTTGCCGGTCCTAGATGTACTAAAGAAATATATTAATGGTAAATTAATAAACAAACCCGGTCTGCAAGTATTTGCATTACAGCAGTTTCTTGCCTCTTCAATAAAATTTATCAAACGTTCGCGGCTGTTTTACATGAAATGACAGGCCGGTTAGTCCAGATTCAAAACGCAACGAACAACAACAACAAACGATTGAATCTCTAATGGTTATTCCCAGGCAATTAATTGAGTCAATTATTAAAAGGGTAAATAAAAAAAAACTTATTTCGGACCAGAAAAGAAAGCAGTCTAACTGAACATCCCATTTAAGGGGAATGGCGTTTCTCGCATAGCACACAAAATTTAAAGCGGCATTAACACGCACATATAATGCAGTTAAACAACGTACTACTATGAATACTATTAAGGCTCGCATTCCAAAGTAATATATATATATATATATATATATATATATATATATATAAGAACAAATGATAGGTATAACAGTAATCAATTAATTTAATGAAAATGATACTGGCTTTACACATTCAGTATTACAAAATATATGAAACGAATTTAAGAATTATTGTATGAATGCGAACAAAAAACGGTGACATGCCAAATATGAAATCACTTTATTGCACATTACACGTGTTTGCATATGCAAATTACACCAATAAAGAAAAATAAGTAAGCTTCAAGTACGTATGGCAAATTTTAAATGCTCTTATCACAATTGAAAGATTTGTTCAAAAATGATAAATGTTAAGAACGAAAAATACTTTTATAACTTCGCCACATTTTTTTCCGCTCTTCAGACAAAATAAAATTGTAATTTAATGCCAAAATAAAAGTAAAGGATATGCGAGAGTTAAATGAAAGTCAAAAAAATTTATGGGATAATTTAACTAAGAATGTATCAACTTTATTTATGGGATCGTTAAAGGAGTAACAGCGAAGGTTACTCACAAAGAGAAATTTGAAATCAAAATTACAAATTGAGCGATTAATTAGAATTCTTTTACGGATTTAAAGTCAAGAAAATACAAATAAAGGTTCAATTTATTCCTATAATAATCGCAATTTTTTGCTAAAGAAAATTCAGATGATCGTTGAATGTGTAAATTGTGGACTTAGAATTAGCTCAAACTGAGGCCTCTTTAAGATAACGGAATGAATCCCGTTGTTAGAGTGGCACCTAAAGGGAGAACAACGCTACATGAATTCAAATTAACCTAGCATTTGCCAGTATTTTAGTTTGCAAGTAGGCATTCGGTGTTATACAAAAAACCACCTAAAATACACGTAGATAAATAAAACTACATTAGTAAATAGAAATCGGCTCGATTTCCCACAGTGTTTCAGACTAGTAATAACACACTGACTATAAACACACTGGGCAAATTAGTTTTGAGAAGGCAGGCGCTAGGCGAAATGGATTTCAAAGTCATTTTTACGAAAAACCGTAAGTTATGTGAACTACGAAAACGTTCAATTTAAAGCACGATAATTTAATCTGAACCGATAAGATGCACCAGATTAGTTGGCTACTTAGCAAAACCAGTTGTGGCCTTTGGAGATGAGGACTGGAACACAGAGGAAGCTGCCATCATGTTCTCAATGTACTGGCCGAGAATTTGGTTCTCTTGCCGTAGTTTCAGGTTATCCGATTTGACAGTGTCGACACGCGATGACAAATCCTCCAATGTGTGTTGAAGTTCAAGTATCTATAGCCACAAAGAGTAGTAAGACACAAGCTGTAAACAGCAGACCACAAATAACAGCAAATACACTATAAAATAATTGTTCTTAAGTGCCATCGATTATGGCGATCAAAATTTCGAGCCACAAATAGAACACAAGTAATATATCGTTCTTAGTTGCGCAGTGGGATCATAATATTTAACATATCTACAATTTTCTTTCGTTTGTGGTCAATTGGCACCATATAATTATAAAATCATAGCAATATGTGGACTGTAAAAGAACATAAGGTCACCCATTCCTAGTGAGGATGGTTTTTATTCGGAGTTTTCGTTCTGTAAGAAAGTTTGCCAACCAAGACCGATGAGCACTATCTGTCTCAGACGCCAGCTGCCAAAGTTTCCTTCGGAAGCCAAAACTTGCCCTTCGCGTCTGGCACGGTTGCACCATTCCGTCACTACACATTTAACACAAAGTGTCACTTCACATGAAACGAGATTATGAGTGTATCCCATTAGACCTAACAAGGTCAATGCTACCATTCCCGGGCTGACTAGCTTGTGGCTCTAAACGAAAATGAGGTTACACATTACAAGTTTTGACTGGTCAATCTAAATTCAGTTTTCCTTATCTAAGATGGTATGTAATCCCAGCTGACGAACATCACATTTCCATGTCGTATGCACAAAGAAGACGGTAGCCAAGGCTGCCATGAGCTGAAAAAATTATCCATTGATGTCTGGCTCACTACCGTCACCGATAAGCTGGGATATGATTCCGCGGTCGCCATTGACAAAATTATACAGCTACCTTCAGAAAATATCTCTGCGAAAAGATGCTCAAAAATCCTTGATTTGGCTTGATACGAACTATAAACTCGATTAACATGAATGCTAGGATAAAATTTAGTAATTCAATAACTGAATTTATAAAAGAATCTGTGTTAGTAGAAACAAATATACAAGTTTTACACCAACAAAAACATGATTTGCATGGGTGGTAATGACGTTTTTTTAAATCAAGTTAGCGAACTTGAAATGAAAGTCTACTTGATTTATTCAACTGGTTGTCCCGAAGGCAGATTTGAATTCTCTGTGATTGGTTAAACAAAACGCGAGAGATATTCATTTCAGGCTATTGAACTGGATTACCTCTACGGCCTGGTAAATATATACCGAACAAGATCTGTCGTTAGCTTTGTCATACTCAAAACTCTTTGTTACGTTTCCAGTAGTGGACGCGTCCTGTACTCTGCCAGCGGTATGTGTTAGTACACGCCGATGTTACAAGCCAATGTCCAACCATCCGTTCGCTATACCATTACCAGCTCACAACAAAAGGATCTTCAATATCAGATGTCTAGACGCAGGATCACAATAACTGAAAATACTTGGTATTTCAACTAATCAGTGGCTCTAATAAAAAGTACCGCCAAACAACATGGGTCGATAAGGAGTTGTTTTGCTTTAAGAAAAACAGCCAATAGAATCTTTGTTCTTGGAACCCGGTATCCAGAATAATCGCACTGAACTTCTATAAAGGATGTCCCGGTTGTCTCCATACGCTCTCTAACAGTACTAGCTGACCCCAACACGAAGGATGATTTATACCAGTAACTACAAAATATTGGCAATGAAGTATTGAAACGTGACATATCAGCGACAGCCAAACATTGCAATGCCCACACCAAACCAGCGGACAATGCCACTCACTGCATCATTCATCGTTTTGACAACGGTCAACGCTGCGCGAATAGTGATAGATCAACTTTACCGATTAGAATAGGTTGTTCATCCGAACTACACGCTTCCCACGCCCAAGAAGTTTGTAACTCATGTGGTATTTAATCGGTGAAAACTCTAGAGTTTGACTAAATGTGGATCTATTTGTGTTAAATCACATAGATTAGCATGAATTGGAATCAGATAGGGCTCGCTACGGATCACTTTAGCAAAGCTGCAATGTAGATTTCGTCTAAATAATTTCAGAGATGCAGCTATGGGTAACTTAAACCTATGCACCAAATGTAAGTCCAAACCCAAGAAACAAAGTTGATTGACGAATTCGCCGTTTGAATATGGTAGACCCACGACGCAAGTGATCATGATCTTAATACCTGGCTCAAAATCACGTAAAATGGACTGAATCTTGTCATATGCGTTACAGTTCTCTACATTGACTCAACAAACCCGCCTGAGGCCACCGGTTAAGGCGTAAAGACATTCATTCTGCACAAGACACTCAACCTGATTTTGAAGTGATTGCGAACACGAACGAAGTTTTCAATATCGGTGACTTTAGACATCTGTACCACTGATTCACTCAAGCTCTGGCTAACGTCAAGGAGTGTCACCTTTTCTGTGAAAGGCAGAAAGTGAGCACATCTGACGTCTCGATGGAAAATTTTCTAGAAGGTAAAGTAACACAGTTTGCTCTCCATTCACAATCCTACCCTCTTCCATCACTGCTACTACAACAGAAACATAAAACGAGAAATGTAACACACCAACACCAGAAATTGCTGCAATAGTAAGACCTCTAAAGTAAAAGAAAGCCACCATCGCACTAATAATTTTTGTGAATAAATTATTATTTTTTCGTTGTTTATATAAAAAATTTCTTGTGTTTTTGTTCTTTATTTAGTTATGGCAGTGAAACAATAGTTACCAATTGGTTTTTTTGCTGTGTACCATAATCTAACAAACCAAGAGACGCTTGAAAGTGCAAAACATTGTAGAAATGTCTCAGCAAACGTGGAGCAATAAAGAGGCAGGTTAATTATTCCTCTTCAGCATCGGCTCTATTGCAACATACCGTGCGATAGACCTGGAATCCCGTTTATGTAAGCATGTAAAAAAAATCTTCCAAGAATTAAAAATCAAGTAGTCTATAAAAAATTCGATAAAGATCAACACCAGAAATTTCAATCTACAGTTGCATCTCCTGTGCAATAATTTAACCAGCTTCAAAATAATTAGGATCAATGAAATAAAAATTAATCTAAAATTAACCAGTTAATCTAATTTACAAAATTTCACATTACTTAAATTTCAAAAATCAGTTTAAATCCCTGTTTTGCACATCGAAATCTAGGCAGTATTGAAAACGTTCTGCTTCCTTTGTTAATAACTATTTATCTTATTTTGTACTACAAAATAGAGATGCAAATCTTACCTGACTAATTAGCCTCTCCTTCTCCTCTTTATCTGCCTCACTTAATTCCGCATCATTTTCGCTTAACAGTAGACTCGTCTTCTGTGCATCTAAACTGACAGAATGCAAATCGACCGTATCCCCAGAATTGAGGCTGTTTCGCAGTTCAAAGTCATCCACGTGACCTAGAATACAATGTTCTGCTGCATAGTTTGTTGCTGCCATATCAGTCTATAAATTAGAAACAGTTAATATATAAAACATGGAAATTATAAAATACTACACAGACAGTTGTGAAATGTTATTATTAAAATCAGAGATGACCACTTATACAGCTGTTTTGCGGACAGTTAACTGGTTAAATAAGATGGGACTGATGTTGATATTAAGTCCGTTAACTTGAGTTAAGGAATAACTTTTTAGGCACACCCAAAATCTTGGCTTTGAATGACGAAACCGAAAAAGTGTAATCACTCGGAACAACTTACACACATATCTGCACATATAGCTAAAGATCAATATTCGGCACACTACAATAGGTTCAGAGCCGCATGAAAATTTCGACAACAAAATTCAAGGAAAAACACAGGCATCTTGAAGTTCACTATAGATAAGATGGTGATATTTAGCCCCCATGATTACGGAGATATCGTTTCCAATCTCCTTCCTACTTAATTTCCCCAGAGCTAGGACATGTTCATATGCAAATTTCTGTTCGTAATCAGAAGATTTGACCTAAATATCAAAATTTCTTTTCAATATAGGTATTATTATATCTGTTACATGAACCGGAAAAGTTCATCCTAAGACTGCCAGTACGACTGATTAGAAGCGGTCAGTCCTCAAACAAATTGTTTTCTAGATATGTACCAATATTTCTCGGCACATCAGTTAATTTTGAATTAAGTTGCCTTACCCCGGCATATTAAAGATGACGCGGAAAGTGGCATTATATGTTTTTGAAGACTAGATGATAGCTTTGTCTAAAACTGATTTTATAACAATAGTCAAGTTATTGATATAGTTAACCCTTGTTGACACTACACAACATGTTCCGCAAAATAATGTCTAACTATACCGAATCTGTTTTTCAAATGTGATGCCAGTTCAATTCCTATTCCATATTAAGTTTACAACTCACAAATGAATATGGGGACAACACTGATTGCAATACACGTGTAATTTAACTCATACATTTATCAAGAAGCAAATCTTTTTAGCATAATCGTCTTAACCATCATCGCAAGCAGTAACGCATCTAAAGTTGAAAATTGACGATTCACTGACATATAACTAGGAGAAATACTCTTTGGTTTGTGTGCGCTTTGAAAGAACAAAATGTCGTCAATTTCTAGCGTCAATGGACAAACAAGAGTGGAAAATCATGTTCCAACATCATTTTTAGATAAGCAGCTGAATCTAAACATTTTTGAAGCTCCATTTACTCTGCCGCCAAATTATTTTGTTTAAGTGGATTTTTCTTAAAATTTCATTATGTAAAAAGATAACAGACTGACTTAATGGTCATGATATGTTACATGTACCTGGAATTTTTTAGCCTTCATTTAAACTAGACCAATTAATTTAATATTTTAATGATCATATTTGCATCAATTGATTTTTCAATTTAAACACTATTTCGTTTTTGAAAGTCTATTAAAAATTACTTTAATTCTTTAAGCACTAATACAATTTTATTTTATCAGTTGCATAATGTATAAAAACTGCCGTCAATCGCACGTACAGATGTGTATCGACCTTCCACGATCATCAGTAAATCACGACGGCAAACTAACCAACGAGGATCAACTCGAAATTAGCCAAAATGTCACTACCTCACTACGCATTGCTTCATGTAATTAGTGTTCCGCCAGCAGTATATCCTAAATAAGGTTATAATAATCAAACAAAACTCCATCAAAAACTAAAAAATAACTGATTGCGCAGGTGGCGGTAACAATTCCTTAAATTAAGTTTGCGATGTTCAATTAAACACCAATCCCATTGTATTCAACCAGTCGTCGAACAACATAACAAAACTAACGCCAGTCGTAACATACTGACGCGTTTCGACCTTCCATGATCATCATCAGAGTACGACGGCAAACTGACTATCTAGGATCAAACTGCATTAAATATATATGGAAATCAAAGTTATATATGCGGCTCTCACCTCTAGCAGTTTCGCATACATTGAACTTGAGTGGAAATGTCGGCTGCACAATTTCTATGTAGTCACGAACATTAACTGTTTGTAGGTTTCGCCACACATAAATATATAAAGACAATACAATTAAACGATAATTGATTGCGCAGGTGGTAGTAACAATTCTTTAAATCAATTTTGTGAACTTGAAGTAACTATTTAGAACTTTATTCTCACGTTATGCTACTAGCATTTCAATACAAATCTCCGCATGTATTTCACATAAGGAGGATTTGAATCGACTTTTAATACGCTTAAAATAACTCTGTTAACGTAATCGCTAACCTTGCAAATTTCTTCAAACTCTAATGCCGACACACATACCTAGGCATTTAGAACAATTTTAAATGGTGTATTCTTTGTTTTATTTCAATTCATGAATAATTTTTAACTAATCATGTCATAAAATGAACTAGTCTATTTGTTGCTTTTATTACGGTTGGATTACTGCTGCTATCTCCCCTAATAATATTTTATGGTTCAAAAATTTTAGACACTTCATTCATCATTGAAAGTTGGCTGGAAAAATTAAACCTATTTTGTTTATTTTCGAAGTTTTTTTAGTAATTGCAATTTGTTTTAATTTTAATTACATTCCTCTAATTGAGTCCATTTAGAGGAATGTAATTAAAATCCTGTCATATTAATGATGAAACAGGGAACATTAGCGTGCGTTCTTTGTTTCAATTCCTTTAACTTGTGTAAAACACCACTGTAAAAACTAAAACAAATTGCAATTACTAAAAAAACTTCGAAAATAAACAAAATAGGTTTAATTTTTCCAGCCAACTTTCAATGATGAATGAAGTGTCTAAAATTTTTGAACCATAAAATATTATTAGGGGAGATAGCAGCAGTAATCCAACCGTAATAAAAGCAACAAATAGACTAGTTCATTTTATGACATGATTAGTTAAAAATTATTCATGAATTGAAATAAAACAAAGAATACACCATTTCGAGTGGTGAGGGGACACCACTTGTACCAAATTCCCAAGAAACTCCATGAAATGTGGAGCCGGCTTATCCTCCAAAAGGAGTCAGCCGCAGTAAAGTAAAGTAAAGTAATTGAGTCCATTTCATATAACTAAACGAGAAAGATAAGTTAACGCCCATTTTCGCCATTATCCTTGAATAAGCAGACCATCGGGGCATACAGCTTTTCGTTATTAAAAAACTATTGATAGCATATTTCTAACTCGGATTTTTGTTCGAGATTAATGTTTCACGTGGTTGATACAGGAATAATTTGTTGGATCGAGGTCGATTCAGGGGCTCAAGGAAATTTATTTTTGAAGTATTCAGCCCACCGATCAAGCCAACACATTCCATCTGTTATCAGATTATTGTTGCAATCATTTATAGTTTTACTAACTTTCATTTACTCGGACTTGATACACGAATAATTTGAAACGAAAATTGGTTGTCACCTGATACGAACGCTTCTTTCATCTCTGTCTGATCAAAAAGGATTCAAGATCGACTTTTAGAATGCATATCTGTTGGTGTCTTATACCTCAACTAAAATATTATTCTAAGCCTAGGTGGCGGAAATGTGGCGCCTAGTTTCAAGTCTCCACAGAATTTTCAGATGCCCAATGAATTATTCCACGGACGCCTACATCGCCACACAAAGGAATAACTGAAATGTTCCCAGCTACTCTTATCTTAGTCAATAATAAGTTAGAATTTTAATCATATAACATCAATTTTGAATACTATTCATATTTTTGTTGGAAAGACAGCTACTCGAGTCTGCTTACGTATGTTTGGTTTATTCCTATTTATTTTTTCCGGAAAATGTGATTATAACGCATAACTGCACGGTTCTAAACAAAATATTTGTTTCAAAACGAGTGACAGTCGTATATGTAATCACGCAATCTATAACGAGTTTCTATTTGTTTGGGATTAGTTCTCCCGTGCCAGAACAAAACAATATAGCGCAGCGCCTCATACTACTATCAGGTTAGTGAACATCAAATATAATATATGCTCCGCGTAGTTATTCAACAGTCGTTCACCATTATCCGCTAGCTAGATAAGATTCTGCATAGCATCTTGTGCAATAATGCCACTCATATGAAATTATTGCTCTACTTAACGTAGGTCAGGGTTAAAAGCGTTCTTGCCGTCGTCTTTGTCGCAATCAGTTGGTGTATATACCGACAGAATAAAAAGGCAACATTGATTAAGTTCTTCATCATTGCTTTTAGTGGATGTATTAAAGCTTGCAGCATAAAGCTGGCTGTTTACAGGGCTTTGTTCAGTCCACGAAGCTTCAGCTCCTGAACGAAGAGCAATACCGACGACCTATTTACCGGCTCGAGAAAACGCCATGGAACCAGATATTCAAAGCCAATAGCGCGTAGATAAGGATGGTACACCTGGTTCTGTAATTCTCGTAGGATCCTGTATTCTGATTTAAGATGCGCAACATATATCGATTTTAATTTATCCAACGTACGTGCAAGATCTCATTGTTGTAGTGTTTTTTAATGTTCGAAAATTAAACGTGTTGGCTTGAAAACGCAACTTAGATTTAATAAATGATAAGTTACTTGAAATATTTTCGATGGCCATAAAACATTGAACTCAGTTTCATAATCAACATCCACCATATTCATAGCATTCAAAAGATTTCTATTATTAGATTGAGAACAAAAAAAAGGAAAAGGGGCAGAATGGGAAATAAGAATGTCTGCAGTAGCATGATGTCAATTATCCGGCTTATCCTCCAAAAGGAGTCAGCCGCAGTAAAGTAAAGTAAAGTAAGTAATTATCCACATTGCACGACTCAGCAGATAATGCGATCGTTTTTATCTCGCGCGACGGAAGATGAAGCAAGGATTCATTGTAATTCGAAATGTTTATAAATATAAGTGAGCTGTAAAAAAACAATATATTGTATATTCCAAGTGACGATGGCTTGTATTCAGAGCTCAAATTCTCTTAGTCTGCCAACCAAGTCTGATTAGCACTATCTGTCTAGATGCCTGTGGCCAAAGCTTCCATTAGCAGCTGAAACCTACTTTTCGCGTCTGGCACACTCGCTCTCATTGCGTCACTGCCAATTTAAAAGTATTGCTCTGTATTTAGACTAAATTCGATACTTCATAAGAAACATGGTGATGGCTGTCCCATTAGACCCGGAAAGGTTCATAGCACCATTCCTGGGTTGACTTATTTTTTGCCCGTCGGTCTTCAGGCCGGAAATTTCTAAGGCTACGGCCTAAAATTAAAAATAAGGTGGCATAGAATAAAATGGAACATTTGTTCCGAATGTTCCCAGTCATTTCCGTTACTTTTTTTTACTTAAATCTGCTATTGTGATCATTTTGTTGTGTTGCCTGAGGATGGTGCTGGAAAGTAGGCACCGAAACGTCGCTAGTAAACAAAGATGTGATAGGACAGCATTTCCATTGGGACCAACCAAAACTCAACCCGATCATAGACAAAACAAAATTGGAAATTGCTATCAATCGGATCTTTGTGTAACTGCCCGTGTACAGCTATTACCCGCGTACGCAAAATGCGGCATTGAAATAAATGAAGCTTACACTCCGCAAAACCTTTTCAAAAAATATTTCCGTTACTTTACCGGTTAAATGTTGTTCCGTGTATTCGACCAGCTGCTATCCATTTGGGTCCTCGATACCACTTTTATTAACCAATTGTAAGAAACACGAACACACACACACACATATATATATATATATATATATATATATATATATATATATATATATATATATATTGAAAGGAAAAACAAGCATAAATTACGACGTAGACATATTGTGAAATAAGGAACCAACCAATTAATTGAAGGCATCACCTTCAGTTCAGGCTCAATGCCCAAACTGTTTTAAGCAGAAAGAGCATAATCAGACACAGAGCCTGAACTGGAAGTGATGCACGCAATTGATTTTTTGCTCTCTCGCACACATACACTCACATACACACACACACACACATATATATATATATATATATATATATATATCCACGCTGATCATACACAGAATTTTAATACTAGATAGCAAACTAAGTTGATTACATGCGGTCTGAACTACATTAATTAGATTCTAATTCAAGTTATTTAACTTGGATAATATAATAATTGATTTATCTTTTCTGACCTTCATAATATGATTCAGTAAAGAAACACGTTGGATTTATTATAAGATGTATAGAAAATGTAAGATGGCAGCCAAACACAACTAAAGTAGGAGCTCTCACGTCCGGACAATATAAAAAAACTAATACAGGGCACGAACTACAAATAAGAATGCACTGAAGAAGTTAAATAATGCATTCTGTGGAAATTATTTTAATACTTTTTCTTTCCAAATAAACTTCGGTTAGGTCATCAACGGTGGTTTAATATCCGAGATGAAATGATTTATTTTGTCGGAGGAAACACTTTCTTTACTTTCTATTATGGTTTTCGAAGTAATATTTTCAAATTGTCGTTTTACTTACACACGCGGTACGAAAATTGTTTCAATAAACCATACAGCAACACAGCCGCTCAAACAAAGTATTAAAAAGTTTTCAACTTCTAATGCAATGTTGAACCTATGTTCCTATAATCAAATAAATCTTTTCTTATTCTTACTCCAAGTGTAACTTAACATAATAAGACAACGAGAGTTTGTCACACGCTGTCTTGAGATTCTTCTTCGCTCTTACTACAAGCCGATGGTGTTGTTCACAAACGGGAGCGTTGCAGAAATAAGGCTCGCTAGATGCTCTCAACTGAAGTCTTTAAATGTTGCAGAGGGAATTGGTACCTAGATTCAACTTCTGCATTCATTCTATTCGATTTTAATATTATATTATTTGCCTACATTGACCATAGCTATAAATCTACTAAAAGTATTTTTATCTATCACCTTGTACTAGCCCTACCGTTATGATAATCGATAAAAAACAGCTATTCACTGCTTCACTCCTGCATACATAATACACTTTTGATTCGTATTATGATGTATTCCATGCCCTGGCCAAATGGACTTTGTTGCCCATTTTGTACCAGCCAAACTAATATATTTATCAAAAAATAATTGTCAGTAAATATTTCATTTGTGGAGGTCAATTAACTTGTTAAAGATTTATTGACTCTTCAAATAAAAATAAATAAATGTGTATTTTTGGACATCTTATGTTATCGCTGATTTCATTTTTTTAAATTTTATTTTTTTAAATGTTAACAATTTGGTTAAGAAGCAAACACAGTACTAAGCAACGCCTTTTCTGTAAAATAAAATAACTCATGATTGTAGCAAACAAATAATTGAGTCTTCAGACTACTTGAGATTTTGAGTTGCGGGATACGTTTTGCTGTGTGGTTCTGACTTGAGACATTTTGGTAATAAAGTATTGAAGTACACAACATTGGGAAGCATCTCAAATATGCTTCAGGAAATAGAAGTTGACATATGTTTTCAAGGTTTTTTAATCTGCTCAGTCACCTGAAGCATTCAGTTAGACAGTAAGCGCACATTAATATAAATCTTATTTTAATATTATGACTAGCTATGAGAAAACTGAGGATACAGAGCAACTAATCAGATTTAAGAAATTTAATTTAAGAGAAAGTTATGAGGAATTTATTTGTTCTAAATTCGATGATAAAACCGTATATATGGATTATCTGTGTCTCGCAATTCAGAGGATCTCTTATGATAGTTACAAAATGACCTCTACAAAAGATGGCGACCGCGCCAGGATCCATCATGCGGAAAGATATGCTCTAGATGATGATCGTGTTAGCCACAATTCTATGGATATCAGTCTAAAACTTAACATGTACAGACCAGACAACCATTCTGAATGGGTCGAAGATGAAAAATTTTATTTTAAACTAAAAAGAAGGAACGACCCTACGGACATGTTTGCATCGGCCTTGTGGTGTTTGCCTGAGTCTGTGAAAAGAAACCTGGTTAGGCTCAGGAAATTTTTAATAGAGAATAAACCCGTAAATAAATTTGAGCTTCTAGTGAATGAAATACATCAACGAAATCAATCCGAGAGGATAGAGCAGATGACTGACTTTTTACGTCAGGAAAAGATGGGGAATCAATTCTCATCTAATTTTTATGACGGACTAGCTTCAACATCCATCAGGCTTGATATTTCTGAAGAAGTTGTGAACAGTATATTTGTAGCAGAATTATCTGCTAGATTAAGAGCTACTCTGGATGTCTATGATACATTGGAACTAGAGTGGCCAAAGAATTTCAAAAGGTTGGATAAAGTGTATCAAGCCTTGAGCCGCAACTCAAAAAGACTCCCGGCCTTAAAGAATGAAATAAGTACCCTCCGACCGGATGTTAGTTGGATGAAACCAAAGGTGGAAGGCTTCAGTAATAGAGCAGATTCTCTTGATCAAAGGCAAACTTTCAAGCATCGGGGAGGCGAATCGCGTGATGGTGTTCAAGGACCACGCGAGCTGTGCATTTCAAATCGTAAATATGCCGAGCTTGGGAACTTTCAAGGCGAAGGACGCAGTTTTCCACAGTTTGGTGGTCCGCGATGGAAAGGAAGTACCCGTCCTGTGGCCTGGTGTAAGTCGCCGGAAAATTAGTGGAAATCTCGCTATTAGGAGCCGTAGGGGGATTGCACATGCAAAGCTCCAAGGAATGCGTGTTAGAAGCATCCTAAAATCATCGAAGTCAGGCTTGAAAGCCTTGACGGAAGATATGCGCAATAGTTCAGTCCGTAAATCTGTTATATTTCGGCTGTAAGGTAAACTTTAAGAGGTTGCTAGCTATAGCAACAATGTGTTCGTCATAGCGGATGAACTAAGTGGTTTAAAATTATTAATAGACACGGGTGCAGAAGTGCGCATAGTTCGATCCGATGTGGTGTCCACATATAACCATGAAGGACATTTGGTTATATAGCAGTGAAACATTAGTCACATCTGGCTTTTGTATAGCTCAGCATGATGACGATGATGTGGAAATTGATAGCCCCACATTCGATTACCAACTATAGGCTGCCAATGGAAGTCCAATTGAGGTTAAGGGCGTTAAAGAATTGTCAGCAACATTGTAGCACAAATAGCTATTCACGTGGAATTTTCTGATCGCTGATATAAAGGATAACATCATTGGGATGGATTTTCTATCCATTTTAACCTTGTTTTAGATCCCAAATCAAGAACCATTGGACAAGGCACTGGGATAGAGTTTTATGCTAAGACTAGGACCTCAGTAGTTAGGTCAGTGAGACTACCCAGACCCGTGGTCAACGATGACTTGAAGGAAGTTATCAATAAACACCCGGTCGTGTTTCTACCTTTCAATGCTAAGCGGAATTGACTGAAGACATGCATAGAACACCAAATCGATTTTGTGGCACCACTACCCTGTTCATCGAAGGCACAACCTTTATAACATTATCAGATTGCTATCGAAGAATTTAAGATGTTAAGGGAAGAACTTTATATGCGTTCATGGCACAATCGTGTGTAGCACTGGATTGCTGCATTCCAATTTACCTGGACGAAGGAAGCGATTGAGGAACGATACCCATCGAAGTATCAAGAAGCTGCTGAGAGATCTGACTCGAAGATGTGTGAAAAAGAAGAGCTCGATAAATGTGAAAATGAAGTTAGGATTAAGACCAAGATAACCAGGGAGAGACTCCGACACAATATAAAAGTGAAAACTAGCGAAGTACCAGCACGAAATTTTGAAACTGGTTCTGAAAGAGTCATCAAGAAAGCGAAGAATAAAGACAGTGATGTATGAGTAAACATTTTAAACACGAGGGTGTATTTGGAGGTCAATTAGCTTCTAGGAGATTAATTAACTCATAAAAAAATAAATCAAATTTCATTTTTTGACATTCGATGCTATCGCTGGCTTCATAAAAAAATTGTTGTTTTTTCAAAACGTTAACAAATGTTATTAATAATCAAACACGGTACTAAGCAATGTCTTTCATGTAAACAATGACTAATCAATTATTGCTAAGAAGCGTCTATTCTGTAAACTAACATAACTCTGTGATTGTAGCAAACAAATAATTGAGTCTTCACCGTTCTTGAGATTTTGAATGACGTGATACACTTTGATTCATGGTAATAAAGTATTAAGGTTCACAACTAAATTAGTAGACTTAATTTACTTTTTGTGAAGGATTTCAAATTTGCTTCAGTTAATTGAAGCAGATACGCTTTGCTGCGTGGTTTTGACTTAAGACATTTTTGTAAAAAAGTATTGAAGTACACAACTTTGGGAAGGATCTCAAATATGCTTCAGGAAATAGAAGTTGACATATGTTTTCAAGGTTTTTTAATCTGCTCAGTCACCTGAAGCATTCAGTTAGACAGTAAGCGCACATTAATATAAATCTTATTTTAATATTATGGTTAGCTATGAGAAAACTGAGGATAGAGCAATTAATCGGATTTTAAAAATGTAATTTAAGAAAAAGTTATGAGGGGTTTAGATTTTCTAAATTAGCAATATATTTCACTTGATTTGTACATTGATCATTTTAATCGTCAGGTCAGATAGATTTTATCGCGAACTGTAGAGAAAGATATTTCAAAGTTAGCTTTTACGTTTATTTCGGCAATTCTGGGACAAGATCAATTTATTGTAAAAACAAACAATATATTTTATTTGCAACTTACAAACGTTCGATCGTTCTTGGCGGTAAAAAAATTATTAATTATAAGAAAAAAAATATTAATTTTAAGAAGAAATCCAATATTGACGGATTCTGAAACGCTAAAACACAATTTGTGTAAAATTGTAAGATTATAAGTCAGAAAACCAATAATGCTGGTTGGCGTCAAAAAGAACCGCAAACATGTGGGGTTGGTGTAGGATCCGACCATATTAGCTACTGAGTGCCCCATAGACAACCAGTCAGATTCAGTCTTAATGTGCCTATATGAGACTGATAAGATGGTTTTCTCTTTTCCATACATATTAAGTTCATGCGTATAATGTCTTGAACTATATTATCAGTGTCCTAAATTATCTAGAATAGAATAGAATAGAATATCTTTATTTGGATTCAAACCACACATATTCCATCAAATAATAAAATTGGAAATTGTACAATATATATTAAAATAATTATCACATCACAATATTTGTGCAATTCATCTCGTGTAGATAGGTATATCTCACTAGTTGTACAATACAATATGTCAATATCAGAAAATTCGACTGAAAAGAATAATATATACATCACCAAATTAGGAACAATTAAGGTATAATTCGAGTGTAACATTATGCAAAAATTGAGAACCATGACTAGCAATTGATTGTATGTAATGTTAACTAATTTGAAGATCTAGTGCATAACATTTCAATTATAATAATACAAAACTTGGAAATAAGATCTCAATAAAATCTGTTTCCGATAACAATTATCCTTGTCTCTTATTCAACCATGAGAAAGTATTATCATAATCAAAAAAATAAAAGATATCAGCAGGATTGCAGACTTTTTCAAGTTCAGTAAATATAGATTTAATAGACATCTTAGATGGAGGCATTTCTCTAAGCCCCTTCGGCAATTGATTATAAATTTTGTAGATTTTCGAGAAAGAGAATAACTTGCTCGCTACATTCCCCACAAAAGGAGGAGATATTGCCATATGTCCAGATCTAGTTCCAATTTCATGACTCTTCCTTATCGGAGTCATATAGGCACCAGTCCACTGGTTCAGATGGAAAACTTTTATACAATAACACATCCTCCGAAACCACAGAGATTGCAATGACGCAAACTGTAATCTAGAGGCGTATATAGTGCAAGAAGTAGGACTAATATGTTTCACAACTTTTCTTTGTACAGCTTCTATCTTATTAGACAATCCTTTTTTTAATGGATTCCAGGTAGCGACAGCATATTCTAATACCGGTCTAATCCATATTATATACATTTGAAGTTTTATATCATTTGATAAAATAGTTCGATTTATTAGTGCCCATCTTTTCTTAGCACTGCCTACTATACTTTCAATATGTCTCTCAGCAGAAGCTGTACATTGAATAGTTATGCCTAAATCCTTAATTTCTTGCATAAGTTTAATCTCAAACACATCATTAATAACTGCATCATGAAAATAAACATAATGAAAGTTTGTTCTGTTCCCTATTTTTAAAGCTTTCGTCTTTTTATTGTTTATTCTCAGCCCTAGTGTAAACAAATATTTACTCAAATCATACAAATCTAAAGTCACATTATTTTTGGAGAATTCGACATTCTTTGGATCAATTGGGAAGATTATTTTTAAATCATCAGCGAATTTGCAAACTCGACCATTAAGGATTTTAGTTTCCAAATTTGCTAATACAATTTTAAATAAAATTGGCCCCAAGCTTGATCCCTGTGGAACTCCACTCGTTACTCGTTTTGATTTTGATATCAAATCATTTACTTGAATACTCATTCTTCGATTATATAGATAGTATTTAAGTAATCTAAAAATATTCGGTTCAATATTCAACAAACTAATTGCATTCAAAATAGCATCAAAAGATATAGAATCAAAAGCTTTTGAGATATCTATAAATACAATTAATGCATCTAAATTATTCTCGTCTAATGTGATTACATGTTTCCACATGGAAAGCATATTGGTAGTTGTCGATCTACCTTTCGTAAAGCCATGTTGACATAAGTCAAAGTCAGCCGGTAACATACGTTCTAAATGATCAAGTATCAATCGTTCTATTATCTTCAAAAACGAAGGGATAATAGAGATTAATCTATAGTCACTGGCGCACGTTGGCTTACTAACTTTTGGCAACGGCTTTGCTACAATCGTTAATATATCAATTGGTAATTTCCCATCATTCAAAATTCTATTTATAAAGTTGCAGAGTGCATTTCTAAATGTTAAGGGTAATTGAATTAAATTATCAATCGAAATACCAAGGTGATCTTTTTGTTTTTTTGATTTGATTTTTAACATCAATTTTATCAATTCATCACTGTCAATAACAAGTCCTGGTTCCTGGCCTCCTAAAGGATCTGATAGTTCTATAAAAGATTTCTCATTCTGTGGGTTGCATATCAAATTGGCAAATACTTCCTCCAATTCACAGAGAAATCCAGACTCAGTTTTATCCACAGGTAGTATAAGCTTTAACTTTTCCTTGTATTTACTGTAATCTGTGAGGAGTTTAAATCCTAATCGAGGATTACTCTTCATTTTGGCCAAAATAATTCGTTCTGATCTTTGACGAATTATTAGCAGTGATGAATTAATTTCGTTATCAATGGAATCTAACCTCATTTGTTTAATACTGTTAATAAGACTACACTTTATTATATTGTCTCGTTTAATTCTTAGTTTACACAATTTCCTATTAATCCGTTTCGGTATAATGTCCGTAAACGTAGATGCCTGAAATAAAACAGATAATAACGATGAAACAGAGGAAACAAAATCATCAGTATTCAAGAAACAAAAACTCTCATAATCTATCAATATGCTTAAATCTCTAAAGAAATTCCAGTTTATTCTGGAACAGTGCATGTGTGCATTTTCATAACTTAGTTTCTGTGTTATGCCACTCAAGCATTTCCATTGTAGAATAATTTGTTTATGGTCCAATTCTTTGAAATAATTGACAACTTCATAACTGTGCGATTTCACCATTTCAATTTCTAAATATACATGATCTAAGCATTGCGAACCTCTAGTTGATTCATTTATAATCTGCTTTAGATCATGGTTAGAAAAAAAATTGGATAATTCACAGTCCTGTAACTTATTAAAGTCACCTACCACTACATTATAGCCATGGCAATCAAAGATATATTGAAAAGAATTGGTAAAAGTTTGATCATCAAATAAAGTAGCATACGGCGGTCTGTAAACCGCTGTTAAGATCAGATTATCAAATTGTATAGATAAGAAATCAATGATAGCATTATCATCACTAGTATGTAAAATTTTCGCCTTAAATACAGATTTACAATAAATGAGTACTCCTCCACCTCTTTTATCCAGCGATCTGTCCTTTCTGAATAAAGAATAATGAGGAATATCAAATTCATGGTTTTTTATGTCCTTGTTAAGCCAAGTTTCGGATAATATTATAAAGTCGAAATCATTACTTATTATAAAATTACACAGTAAAAAGTTCTTATTTTTAACACTTCGAGAGTTAGCATAAAATAGAGTAAATGTAGATAGCGACTTATCTAAACAAGTGTCCACTTTTACTGATTCAACCTTGATGGCTTCTTTACTATTCTTTTCACGGGCCTCGAGGCCATACTTCCTTTCCCCTTTCTGTCCACAACAGTTAATAACGATACATCGTTTTTTGATGATGCAGTCACACTCGATTGAGTCCGTTTAACTGCTTCATCAGATATTGGCGGTTTCCGTTCCAGATTGTTCTTTAGCTTTTTTACTTTTGCCAATTTCCGTTGGAGGAACGTTTTGTCCCGTCCAATAAATATGCTGTGAAAGCTCAGATTCTCCTCTTTCTTTTTATTGATCGATTCTAATTGCATATTTGTCGGCCTTTTTGATAATTTGACAATTACCGGCCTTGGACGATCAGCTCGTTTCCCCACCCTGTAGCATTTAGTAATAGCTGCATGTGTTTCTTCTTTTATTAACGTATTTAATTTCTCGACTTCTTTTACATCAGCATCTTCATTTAGATTAAATAGGACTAATTGATCCTGTTTGCTAATACGTGCTGAGACTTCGTTTGCTAATATATTTAGTATTTCCTCACCAGCTGATTTATCTTTAACTAGCATATCACCTTCCACCGTTAAATCGGCCAATTCGCTCCATGGTTGAACATCAGTCTGTAATTTGTTTAGCTTCACAAGTAATGTCTCATTCTGTTCAACTAGATCAACTATACGCGCACTTAAAGTTTCATTATTTTTCACCACTTGCTCAAATTTTTTTGCATTCACAATTGAATCATTCTTCAATATGGACATTTCATTCTTCATCAATTCCATGGAGTTTTGAAGATCCATAACAATTTTTTCCATATCGGAATGCGACAAAATCGGAGCCATGTCAAACCGCGCGCGCTAGTTAGAGCAAAAAAAATAAAATTAAGATTCGCGCGCGCGGTTTGAAATGGCTCCGATTTTGTCACACACCGATATTGAGAAAATAGTTTCGGATCTTCAGAACTCTGTGAAGATGCTGAAGGATGAAAACAATCATATTAAGAATAGAATGTCAAAACTGGAAACAGACGTTGATGTGTTGAGGCCCCTAACCTATCCGTGTCTGTAAGCCCCATAGATGCCAGTTCGCTGGAAGTCCTAAAATTCACAGTAGAATCTGATATGCTTATATTATTGCTAGGGTCATTTAAGTTCAAGTCCGCTATGTCCTGCCCTAACTTGCATGTGCCCTCATACTTAATATCGGTACTCATGATCAAAAGTTTTAATAATTAAATTGACACTTACAATGGCAATCGGAAGGTGAGAGTCGGACAGCTGCTATGCCAGCAATAACCTGTTTTGATGTGTACGTGACCCACAAATAAAACAATTATACCTGTTCCAAGGCTCCTCCTCAGTGCTATATTATATCAGAACACAAGGCAAGGATTGAAAGATGTTTATTGTACAATGTTGTAATCGTTTATTATGGAAAGAAATGTTAAAATGCAGCAGACAAAAATTCAACACCAGGTTTGAAGCGAGATACTCAAAAACTGAAAAATAGCGCACAATTTTAAAAATCAAGTCTTTAAACAAAGAATGTTCTGGAAAATAAAAAGAAAAAATTCTTTTTAAATAAAGTTGTTACAATCAGCTATGGTGGTTTAAATTTATCATTCAAGGTCATTTTATATAAGGCGGAGGATTCAACATCCTCTACAGATGCGTATGCGGCAAAATTGGAATTAGCGGAAAAGAAAAATGAATCTTTAAGCGCGCAAATTGTTGAATTGACTAAAGCATTACATACGAAATTAGATAAATTAAAGATTGATGTTTAGCCATGGGTTGAGGTGGCTTAAATAACAGTGGAAGACGACACGCCAATCAAGAATATAATATCAGGCGAAGAAATAATAAACATATTAGCGAATGAAGTATCAGCGCGGATTAGCAAACAAGAACAGCTAATTTTATTTAATCTTGATGAAAATGCTGATGTAAAAGATGTCGAGAAATTAAACGTCCTGATCAAGGATGAGACGCATGCTGACATCGCTAAATGTTTCAGGGTGAGAAAAAGATCCGATCGTCCAAGACCGGTGGTTATAAAGTTATCAAAGAGGCCAACAAATATGCAGATCGAGGCCATCAATAAAAGGAAAGGTGAGAATTCGAGCTTTCATAGCATATTTATTGGACGTGACAAAACATTTCTCCAACGAAAGTTGGCAAAAGCAAAAAAGCTAAAGAACAACCAGGAGCGGAAGCCATCTACTTCTGACCACGATATTATAAGGAATTTATCGAGAGAAGATACAATAACAAAAAACGATGTATCATTACTAAATGTTGTGGACAGCGGGGGGAGAAGAAGTATGGCCTCAAAACCCGGGAAACGAACAATAAAGAAGCCAACAAAGCTGAATCAGTAAAAGTCGATAATTGTTTAGATAAGTCGTATTCTACATTTACTTTATTTTATGCCAACTTTCGAAGTGTTAGGAACAAAAACTTTTGCTGTGTAATTTTATAATAAGTAACGATTTTGATTTTATAATATTATCTGAAACTTGGCTTAACAAGGATATTGAAAACCATGAATTTGATATTCCTCACTATTCTTTATTCAGAAAAGACAGATCGCTGGATAAAAGAGGTGGAGGAGTACTCATTTATAGTAAATCTGTATTAAATGCGAAAATTTTACATACTAGTGAAGATAATGCTATCATTGATTTTTTATCTATACAAATTGATAATCTGATCTTAACCGCGGTTTACAGACCGCCGTATGCTACTTTATATGATGATCAAACATTTACCAATTCTTTTCAATCTATTTTTGACTGTCATGGCTATAATGTGGTGGTAGGTGATTTTAATAAGTTACATGACTGTGAAATAATCAATTTTTTTCTAATCATGATCTCAAGCAGATTATAAATGAATCAACTAGAGGTTCGCAATGCTTAGATCATGTATACTTAGAAATTGAAACGGTGAAATCACACAGTTATGATGTTGTTAACTATTTCAAAGAATTGGATCACAAACAAATTATTTTACAATGGAACATCTTGAGTAGCAAAACACAGAAACTTAATTTTGAAAATGCACACGTGCACTGTTCCAGAATCAACTGGAATCTTTTTAGAGAATTAAGCATACTGATTGATTATGAAAGTTTTTATTTCTTGAACACTGACGAATTTGTTTCTTCTGTTTCATCGTTATTATCTATTTTATTTCAGGCATCTACGTTTACGGACATTATACCGAAACGAATCAATAGGAAATTATGTAAACTAAGAATTAAACGAGATAATATAATAAAGTGTAGTCTTATCAATAGTATTAAACAAATCAGGTTAGATTTGATTGATAACAAAATTAATTCATCACTGCTGATAATTCGTCGAAGATAAGAACGAATTATTTTGGCCAAAATGAAGAGTAATCCTAGACTAGGATACAAACTCCTCACAGATTACAGTAAATATAAGGAAAAGTTAAATCTTATATTACCGGTGGATAAAACTGAGTATGAATTTCTCTGTGAATTGGATGAAGTATTTGGCAATTTGATATGTAATCCACAGAATGAAAGAAATTTCATGGAACTACCTGATCCTTTGGGAGACCAGGAACCAGGACTTGTTATTGACAGTGATGAATTGATAAAATTAATGTTAAAAATCAAATCAAAAAAACAAAAAGATCACCTTGGTATTTCGATTGATAATCTGCTTCAATTACCCTTAACATTTAGGAATGTGCTCTGCAACTTTATAAATAGAATTTTGAAGAATGGGAAATTACCAATCGATATACTAACGATAGTAGCTAAACCGTTGCCAAAAGTAAGTAAGCCAACGTGCGCCAGTGATTATAGATTAATCTCTATTATCCCTTCGTTTTTGAAGATAATAGAACGATTGATACTAGATCATTTAGAACGTATGTTGCCGGCTGATTTTGATTTATGTCAACATGGCTTTACGAAAGATAGATCGACAACTACTAATATGCTTTCTATGTGGAAACATGTAATTACATTAGATGAGAATAAGTTAGATGCATTAATTGTATTTATAGATATCTCAAAAGCTTTTGACTCTATATCTTTTGATGCTATTTTGAATGCGATTAGTTTATTGAATATTGATCCGAATATTTTTAGATTACTTAAATACTATTTATATAATCGAAGAATGAGTATTCAAGTAAACGATTTGATATCAAAATCGAAAAGAGTAACAAGTGGAATTCCACCCGGATCAAGTTTGGGGCCAATTTTATTTAAAATCGTATTTGCACATTTGGAAACTAAGATTCTCGACGGTCGAGTTTGCAAATTCGCTGATGATTTAAAAATAATCTTTCCAATTGATCCAAAAAATGTCGAATTCTCCAAAAATAATGTGACATTAGATTTGTATGATTTGAGTAGATATTTGATTACACTAGGGCTGAGAATAAACAATAAAAAGACGAGAGCTTTAAAAATAGGTAACAGAACAAACTTTCATTATGTTTATTTTCATGATGCTGTGATTAATGATGTGTTTGAGATTAAACTTATGCAAGAAATAAAGGATTTAGGCATAACTATTCAATGTACAGCTTCTGCTGAGAGACATATTGAAAGTATAGTAGGCAGTGCCAAGAAAAGATGGGCACTAATAAATCGAAATATCTTATCGAATGACATAAAACTTAAAATGTATATAATATGGATTAGACCGATACTAGAATATGCTGTCGCTACTTGGAATCCATTAAAAAAGGGTTTGTCCAATAAGATAGAAGCTGTACAAAGAAAAGTTGTGAAACAAATTAGTCCTATCTCCTGCACTATATACGCCTCTAGATTACAGTTTGTATCACTGCAAACTTTGTGGTTTCGGAGGATGTGCTATTGCATAAAAGTTTTCCATTTGAACCAGTGGACTGGTGCCTATATGAATCCGATAAGAAAGAGTCATGAAGTTGGAACTAGATCTGGACATTTGGCAATATCTCCTCCTTTGGTGGGGAATGTTGCGAGCAAGTTATTCTCTTTTTCGAAAATCTACAAAATTTATAACCAATTGCCAAAGGGGCTTAGAGAAATGCCTCCATCTAAGATGTCTTTTAAATTTTTATCTACTGAACTAGAAAAAGTCTACAATCCTGCTGATATTTTTTATTTTGATTATGATAATACTTTCTCATGGTTGAATAAAAGACAAGGATAATTGTTATCGGAAACAGAATTTCTTGAGATTTTTATTTCCAAGTTTTGTATTATTAAAATTGAAATGTTATGCATTATATCATCATGTTAGTCAACAATACATACAATCACTTGCTAGTCATGGTTCTCAATTTTTTGCATAATGTTACACTCGAATTATACCTTAATTTTTCCTATTTTGATGATGTATCTATTATTCTTTACAGCCGAACTTTCTGATATTGATATATTGTACAGTACAACTAGTGAGATATACTTATCTACATGAGACTAATTGCACATTTTTATGTGATGTGATAACTTTTTTTTATATTGTACATTTTCCAATTTTATTATTTGATGGAACATGTGTGGTTTGAATCCAAATAAAGATATTATATTCTATTCTATTCTATTTAAAATTTTCCTCAGTGTAAATCACACATAAATATATGTTTAATCTTGTAATAGGTGAATGACTGTGTACTTCTAACGCAAAACTGCTCCAGAGTATATAATCTGGAATGAAATTAGACACTAAAAACAGTATTATTAAATCATCTGTTCCTGTGTGTGGGTTAGTGGTCCTCTGGATAAATGCACGTAAAAAAGAAATTAGAAGAAGCCGGTTGTGGCAATTACGGTATTGAAGTCATTGGTACTTGTTATTGATGATCTGTGGCAACAGCAAGAAGGTTGGTAGACGTCGAAAGCTGATTAATAAGTACAACAATAACGATTTCCTGGTGGCGCAGCAACAAGAGATTGACGTGACTGACAACAAGCAGAAGTAGCGAAACAGTTCGGTAAAAAAATAAAAGGTGACAGCGGGTTTTAATACTCAGCACAGCTAAAAAGCGGTATCAATTGCAACCATCGAGCAGGTCAGCGTTTATGGTATGGGAAAGCGTGTATACAGTAATACTCAGTTTGCCCTTAACATGAAAAAAATACAATTGACTATCACTAAGTTATTAAAGCTTTCTTTCTACTTTGACAGATATTTGGCAACTGTTAAAGTCGCATTTTGAAATTTACTAACCAAATTAATATGATCGGATCATAAAACAAATTTGTTGCTGACTAGGATGCTTATAAATTGGTGAACCGTTTCATGGTTAACGAATAGTTCTAGACCAAGAAGTCTATATCAAGTTTATTCTGGTTGTAGAGAATAGGAGTAAAACTTAATTGCCTTCCGAAATTTCATTTTCTTTGGTTACAAGGTTATGCACATGGCAAATTCCGAATTATCAGTGGTGAGAATGGAAGGTCGTTTGATGTATGGATGTGGTGGCACCTAGGCATTCTCAAGTGAGTTGATGGTATGACAGTGCAATTCTCCGTCATCAGACGACCAAGAAATGGTAGAGTTCCTGTTTATTTTTTTTTATACATCGGGTACCTACCTATCAGATGTAGTTGTTTTGTTTGGCCAGGAAGAAATTTGCAATATTAGGTGACAACTCCAAATATTTTATGTAATTCATGCAGTCTTTTTTGACTTAATATTCTTGTTTGAAAATGCCTAAGAAAGCAAAGCCTGAGTGACTTGACGTATAACACAATGACTTAGAATATAAACTGATGTAGTTGCAATTTGCATTTTAACATAATTAGCTTATCTGCGATTTGACTAACACAGTAATGATTCCAGCTGTTTTCTCTCTTCAAAATATTTCAGGTGTTGCTATCGGTAGTCTTCTTCAATTGGTCCATCCTCATCAGTTTTACAAGACACACGAATGATGCAAACGTGATATTTCCTATGACTATATCATTTATTCTTCAGACTGGCATTTAACAAGATAGTAGCGTGTATGTGCATTTCCGCAACTGTGATGTTCATCCAAGTTCGACTTGAGTGGCTAAATAAGACATTTAATCAATTCCATACGGTCGAGTATTTATTTTATACCCTCCTTGTGAAATGACGTAACTTAGATTGCCGTCACATTATGGGTGGATGAGACCAATAAATCAGAATGATTCTCCACAACTAAATTTCACTGTAAATGAAAAAAATATAAATGTGGCCGACCCATGCACGTGTTAATTTCAATTCAAACCACTCAGGTTTTACTCAGGATAGGCTTTTTCAATAACAGTTCTTGTCATATTATTATTTAAGCCGAAATATTTTGAAGAGAGAAAACAACTTGAATCATTACTGCGTTAGTTCAAACGCAGATCAGGTAATCTAGATTAACCCAGTTTCGCCAGATTGTATTTCATTTAAATGAAATTTGGCAAAGAGTTTTAGCTACAGCGTCATCAGATGGTATAATAAATATACTCAATCTAAAGAGAAACTAAAGAGGCAACGTCAAGTTAAATATGTATGTAATTTCTCTTAAGCATGCCATTTGTACAAATATTATGAAAACTTTGATTTGTGATTTTTAGATTATAATAGAATAGGATACATGATATAGATGAGTGTAAAGTTATACATATGAAGGATAATACCGAATTTGGATCAATGTTTACTTCTCTTTTACACGCAGATAATTAAAAATTTATTAAGGACTTTAATGAGAAAAAAGAGAAATAACAAATTCAGAATTAGACATGTTAGAAAACTGGAAGATTTGGGTATTTATAGACCCTACTATGTTGTAATTTAATCGTAACTAATCTAATAATAAACCTATCAGCAATAAATATTAAGATTGATCAAGTTTAAGTAATTATCTGTAGTTTAGACATGGTCATTCCTAATAAAAAAATTGGTTAGAAATAAGGTAATTACATAGGCTTTTAAAACAATACAAATTCCTTCAGATAAGGATAGGGTAAAATTTTAATTAGACGTTGCCTCAATAGTTTCACCATACCCAGAGTATAAAATTAAGCCAAACTATAAAATTCAAAGTCTCAGAAATGATTTAATAGAAAATCATATTATATGTCTAAACGCGGATAAATGATGAACTACTGTTTTGATGAGTCAATCAAATTCTAATAATAAATTGTTCTAACAGTTAAATAAAGAAGTTTACATTAAAATAACAAAAGACCCAATAGACAAGTTACGAGGGCAAGTAAAATTATTAATCAATAATATGATTGCTAGTTATAAATTGGTTTCGGCGCATAGGAACACTCTCGTACAAAATGAAACAATTACATCCATAGTTTATGTTTTAGTTAAAATTCATGAGTCCGTTAATCAATTAAGAATTATTGCGAATGTCAAACACACCACAAAATATAAAATTTCTAAGTTTTCCTGTAATAAAATAATATAATATTCCTATTTCTTTGATCATACATTGCCTAATTCACTCTATAAAAATCTTTGTTTATAATTTATGTAACCTGCTGCAGAGTGTCTGTGTTGTTAGAACACCGAATTCTAAAAAAATCGTGCCCCGATTTAAATTCTGGAGGTTACATGATGATATACCAATGAAGACAAAACCGGAATATTGGACGAATTGCATTTTCCACTATTCAAAATACTTCCTTTATACTGAAAATTCATTTATATAATGGGTCATGTGCTTACATCGTGACTGTAAACTTGATTAAAGGGAATGGATATCACGGCTTGCGTGACCTATGATCGTTTTATTATATAGATGTTCATTTCAATACTATTACATCATGTAATGTGAGATCTGTTTTATAATGAAAGATCGGGGACGGTTAGTTAGAACTATAAGGCTAAAGGAATGCAATATAGGCTCCACCTTGGGGTAAGACTAAACAAGAAACGTTAGTTAGTATATAACTGAAAATTGTGTGCTGTATGTGGCAAGATGGCTAAAAGCGTAGAGCAGTGGATTCAAAAGCAGAAATGTCCAGGTTGGAGCCTGTCCATAGTTAAGGCTGCGTAATGCATAATCAGTTCTCAATATGGACGAAACCGGTCAACTGAATAAAAAGCTTTATCCAAACTATACAATATTTAGTCTTTACTGATAAATGCATAAAGATAATAGGTCAGGTATTTAATCAAAGATCGCAATCA
This sequence comes from Eudiplozoon nipponicum, assembly GCA_029291075.1. NCBI lineage: Eukaryota > Metazoa > Platyhelminthes > Monogenea > Mazocraeidea > Diplozoidae > Eudiplozoon > Eudiplozoon nipponicum. The sequence goes on along the minus strand of JAQBSW010001164.1, from coordinate 98,058 downwards.
CGATTAAAATTAATTTTCAATAACCAATGCGCAACCAATGTTCATTTAATAATATAAATATTCAATTTAATACCACTTCACAGTGTAACGTGGTATCATTTCTATTGTAACGCGCGGCTCCGTTTTACAAACCATCGAAGCTCAATTTCGACAGATACGGTTTTCCTTAGGGTCACACATACAAATTCTGGTTTTAGAAATCATTCTCTTAACTGCGATTTAGAAGCAACCTCTGCTAATTTCAAGCAGTTTTAATTGTCTTTCTTGAACTGCAAATTTGTTTGTAATCAAAAGGGTTTTGTTTAATAATAATACATACAGCGCATAATACGTCGGTAACATGCAGAGGATTCATGTGATTTAACGCTCAAAGCCAGGATTTATATATTTTTTGTATTTTATCCCTTTATACATAACTATTAACTGTTCTGCTAAGACATTCTGGATTTATATTTTATGTTTTCAATCATTCATACGAAAACTATCTGTTCTGCTAAGACATTCTGCATTTATTTATTGTGTTTATTGTGACTTTGCCTTTATGCCTAGATATTAACTTGTGTTGGCAATATATTATTTTGTTACCGTCTAGAGCACGGTCAATTTTGACTAACAGTGAATTTTAATTTACTTTGCAACATTGTGTACAATATACATATAATGATTCGACTTAGTTTTATCACATCACCCATTGGAAATTGATCTGATGTTAATTATGGGCACGGCCCACGAAACTAATTTTCTCCTACGACCGCTACCAGGCATATGTAGGAACGAAATAGCATCGCTAAATAAACAGCTACACCGCAAAGCCTCTTACAATAACCACAAAACCTCCTACACTATAATGACAGAGTATAGTGATTAAAAGGATTTTGTATATGCTCCACCAAACCAAAACATTGGTTAGTAAATAAATGAAAAATGTGTGTAGTGTTCGGAAGAGTGACTGATTAGTCAAAGCACCAAATTCCAAAGCAGTCCTGCTCAGATTCGCGAGCTATCCGTATGTGATGAATTCCCAGTAAAGACCAAACCGGTCTGCTGAATAAACTTTCCAAATTCATACTATAAAATACTTAGTTTATATTGACAAATGCATGCAGAAAATGAGTCAGGTGTTCATATAAAAAAAATGTTATTACCGCCTGCGCAACCACTGTTCATTTAGTTATACAAATACTCATTTCGATTCCATTGCCCGACCTATCGTGATGTTTGATCTATAATAATTGATTTAGTAAGGCTATTTCAAACTTTTTTAAAGGTATGCATTAAAAGGTAGGTCTGGTAAAGAAGTATTAGTTAGTATAAAACTGAAATTTGTGTGTAGTATGCGGCAGGATGTTCTTAAGGCTATAAAAGGAGATTCCGATTCAAATGTGCTCGGGTTCGAGCAATTTGTGGACAGTGCGTCATGAGTTCCCAATAATGGCATGGACATTCTGCTGGATAAATTAGCCATTTCATACTATACGATACTTAATTAATATGGGCAAATACATGTAGATAATGAGTTAGGTATTTTTAACAAGATCGAAACCTTAAGAAAAATTTTATCACCGCTCGCGCAACCAATGTTCGTTTAATAAAAAAATGTTCATTTCAATATCTCTGCAATTTGTTATGCGGTATCTGTAACTTAATGATAGATTTGGGATGGTTTGGTGGAACTTTTGTTCTGAAAGGATTCTGTATGTGATCCACATAAAGGAAAGTCTAACTAAGAAACATTATATAGCATAAAATCTAAAATTTTGTGTATTTTTGCGGCAGGGTGGCTGAGTGGTTAGAGCACCAGATTCCGGAGCAGACGTGATAAGATCCCAATAAGGACGAAACCGGTCTACTGGATGAATGGCTTTATCTGCACCATAAAATACATAGTTTAAACTAACAAATGCATTATTATTATTATCACCGCCCCTGCAAAAAACATTTAATAAAGTATCTATTCTATTTTATGGGGTATTGTGGGTATTGTAAGAGGTTTTCCGGGGTAGCTATTTGTTAAGCGATGCTATACCATTCCTACAAATGCCTGGTAGGTGATGTCGAGGGCCGTTCTTATAAACTGGCTCAGGATCTCTTCCAATGGGTGATGTGAGAAGGCTAAGTCGAATCGTCATACGTAAATTGTACACAATGTTGCAAAGTAAATTAAAATTCACTGTTAGTCCAAATTGACTGTGCTCTAGGCGGAAACAAAAAAAGATTATTATCAACACAAGTTTCTATCTCTGTATAAAAATAGTCACAATAAACACAATAAATAATTTCACAATGTCTTGGCTGAATAGTTTGTAATTTTATGTGAATGATTGAAAAAAAGAAAATATAAGTCCAGAATGCCTTTGCAGAGTTTTTGATAGTCAGATGTATAGGGATAACACATAAAATATATAAATCCTGGCTTTGAGCGTTAATTCAAATAAATACACTGCCAGTTACCGGCGTATTACACACGGGTGTTTGTTATTATTAAACAAAAGCCTGTAACGACACAAATCAATCGCCGACATATTGCGTAAATTAAATTCAAATTTATTTACGTTGCACCAATGAGAAAAAAGCGAAATTGCCGTTTAACCACGTTTAACCACGTTTAACCAATAGTGTGCAAGTAGACATATTGCATGCTATTTAAGCACGGTAATTTACCATGCAAGTCAGTTGGTCGTATCTGCTCTCTGCCTCGTGTTACACATGTGCGTGCTGTCGGCTGTCAATACCTACGCTGGATATTGATTTGTTTCACCAACAATTGGCAACATTCGTGACTCACCGTGTTACACTTCAAACAGCAAGACGAGCCAATTAATGCAGAACTTCAACCAAATCGTCCACTCGTGATAACAACAGCAGGAACCACAACCAGAGTCCACCCAAGGAACAGAACATCAACTTACATATATATTTTACTTACGCGAACGCCGCCAAGGCCCTCTTAAGGGCCCCCATATCAGTAACTAATCTCTATTCAGAGCACCTTAACCGAGTTTGTAACGTCGTACGGCATTTACTTGAAGCCGGGGCGTTTACAAAATTGGCGACCGCGCCAGGATATTGATTATTGTTCTGATTTTTTTGGTATAAATAAAATTGACTTCCTTTTCATCTATTTGGGATAAATAGATTGACATTTGTGTTTTCTTTACCCTGATCGTGGTTTTCTGGGAAATCTGTTGGGTATATATTCGTGGATTTGTGGGGATAATTATAATACATTGACATCAAAGGCCAACGGGGCCTCTGTTTACATTTCCTACGTACGAAACGGCACCGTACGTACTCGACAAACTCAATTTCGGATTTTTGGAAACAGTGACTTTTTTGTTCTGCGCTCACTCAACTGTGGAAGCTGTTTGTGGGTAAGCGTTTCGTTAAAGTTTATTTATACATTTTCATATTGCTTATAAATTTATGCTTTTAAGATCCCGTAAGATTGTTAAAATGTCAGGTCCAATTTTAGATATTGATGTTCCTGTTTGGGATGGAGATAGTGAGCTATTCTTTATGCGCGTAGACTCCGCTTTCTCCCCGTTTCCTGATTATGACAGTCATCAAAAACTGTCGAAGGTTTTTGCTAAACTACCTTCTGGATTGCAGCGACAGATTTATCCTAAGCTTGAGGCCCTTAGGAAGCTACCTAATCCCATTTTGGGCCTACAAAACGAGGTAGAATCCTTGCTTGGACCCACGGAAACTGAGCGAGATAATAAACAAATATGCGCAGTTAGATATGCCAAATCTTGGCCCCATAGAAATACTGAGGGAATTACGGAAACGTTGGTATAAAACCAACATTTCTGACCATGAGGCTAAGGTTGTTTTTATTAACAATCTTCCCCAAACATTAAAACTCTTTGCCAGACAGCTCCCCAACACTCTCTCTATAGATGACTTATCTGAGAGATGTGAGGTAGAATATAGGGTTTTGGAACCCAAAGTGAATCCATCATCCTTTTCTTCACCCCGCAAGATGATAGAATCTCCTCTTTAGAGAGAACAGTGGCGAACATGGCCAAAGTTCTAGAAGGATTGGCCATTACCAAATCCGAGATAAATCAAGTGAATGCTCGACCAAGATTCGTTTCCAAGTCAAATTATAATGGTAGGCGGCGATCGAGATCTCCGCAATCCTTTAATAAATATGCTCCAAAGAACTGGTGTTATAACCACCAGAAGTTTTTTATGCTTGCCAAGTTTGTCTTTGTCGTTCCGAAGAATTTCCGATTGAGTGTCAATTTCCACAGCTGACGGAGAGGACAACAGACCGCAGGCACAAGGGTGCATCAGTATCGGGAAACGTCTGGCGCAGGAAGTAGAAGACCGTACTTTCTGCACATCAACGGCATCAACGGCGCTACAGGGAAGAAGCCAACTACAATCCGACATCCCTGTCGACCCTTTTCGTCCACGCCGAATTTTTCACATAGAGAACCAAACAGACAATGCCGGTCGCAATCACCAGCCTACTTGTTTGCATGACCCGGCCAAACAGCCCAACGAACTTCTGCACCTTCTTGATTTCAAAACTGGTGAAGAGTTCATCGTAGACACAGGTGCGGCAGTCTCAGTTCTCAAAGGTGATTCAATGGCCGAGATGTCGCTAGGCGTTCTTCTCGCAACAGCTACAGGCGAGCCCATACCAACTTATGGCTGCCAATACCGCACACTCAACATGGGTCTACGACGTGAATTTTCCCACAACTTCATCATTGCCAAGGTCTCACATAATATAATAGGCCTTGATTTCCTTCTAAAATTTCGGCTCATTGTTGATCTTGCCAATCAAAAGATCATCGACCCCTCCACCGGACTTGAACAAAGCTTTTGGACACTTGCCTCCGAGCGTTTGGAGTTACAGGTCATTCAGCCAACCCCAGTGCATCATTCAGCAGAGATATCAGCAGCTCTTCGAAAATACAAATCGCTTTTCGATCTTAACAAGTCAGAGCTACGAGTCTCCAACACGATGCATCATATCGTCACAGAAGGACAACCTATTGCACTCAAGAAGCGACCACTGGCTCCTGCTAAGCTGAAAGCTGCCCAAGAAGAATTCTCAAGGCTTTTGGAAGAGGGAATCATCAGACCATCGAAAGGTTCATGGGCGTCACCACTGCACTTAGTCTCAAAATCAAACGGATCGTACAGAGCCTGTGGAGACTACCGTAAGCTAAATTCAGTGACAAAATCTGATGCATATCCTATTCCAAATATCAGCACTTTACTTGAAAAACTCAACGGCAGCAATTTCTTCTCAGTGGTTGACCTCAGACAAGCGTACCATCACATACCGGTAGCACCAGAGGATATCGAGAAAACTGCAGTCATCACTCCATTTGGCCTTTTTGAATATCTTTACATGCCTTTTGGACTCAAGTGTGCTACTCAGACATTTCAAAGATTCATAGACAACATACTTCGCGACGACTCTGCTTATTGTATGTCATATCTAGATGACATTATGGTATTCAGTCCAGATCTAGAATCTCATGCGAAACATCTACGAAATGCCCTCTCACGCTTATCCAACCACGGACTCAAGATCAACTGTGACAAGACGCAGATTGCAACTTCATCCGTCGACTTCTTAGGGCATCGTATCACGGCCCAAGGTATTCAACCGTTGCCGTCAAAGACGAATTCAATCAAGAATATCAAGTCACCAAGGACTTTGAGCGATTTGCAGAAAATCCTGGGAGTACTAAACTATTATCGCAAGTTCCTTCCAGGCCTTTCAAAACAACTTTATCCTTTGTGCAGGCACCTGCGGAACCGAAAAGGACTTAGCAAGAATTCCATCATTGCTTGGTCATCCGAAGACGAGGAATTACTTCGTCTTGCCATCAACTCGTTAGCAAATGCCACAATGCTAACGCATCCAGATTTCGAAAAGCCATTTCTGCTCACGACAGATGCTTCTGAATTCGCTATTGGAGCCACTTTGGAACAAGAGATCGACGGAGTTCGGAAGCCTATCAGTTTCTACTCGCGTACTCTCAAACCAGTAGAAACGAGGTACGACACTTTCGGCCGAGAACTTCTCGCCATCCACGACGCAGTGCGCCATTTCATCAGCATCATTGGCAATAGCAGATTTGTTGTTTTCACAGATCATGCACCACTAGTTAGCGCACTTCGAAACGCAACTTCATCTATCGCCAAGTACCCTGCCAGAGTGGAAAGACAGCTTTCTCGTCTAAGCGAATGGCAATTTGACGTCTTTCACGTCAGGGGCAAACAGAACTTCATTGCAGATGCCCTGTCCAGGCCAGACGTCTCTCTACAACCACCTTCGCCGTCACCATTCACTGTCAACTCCGTGGCACTCAGTGAACCTGCACTAACGCCAACTCTCCTGCGAACTGAACAACGCGGTGACATTCATATTCAAAGATCAATAGCCCGTCACCCAACCAAGTTCATATGCCGTCTGTGGGAAGGCTTACCAATTGTTTACTTCACGGGTACGCAGCCCAACAAGCCAGTTCTGCCGACCAGCCTTCAGAGAAAAGTTTTCGATTCGATTCACTCAATTTCTCACCCAGGAAGCCAAGCGACTGTCCGACTTCTTACAGATGGTTTCTGGGGTCATAGACTTAGGCAGAATGTTAAACGATGGGTCTCAGAGTGTGCAATTTGTCAGAAAAACAAGATCACACGACACACTCGTTCTAAGTTGCAACATTTTCGGTCTACTTCTCGCCTAGCCATCGTCCACATCGACATAGTTCATCTGACAAAGGTTCAAGGTTTCAGCTACCTTCTAACTATGATCGATAGATTTACACGGTGGCCTGCGGCATTAGCTCTTGGCACCATTTCTGCAGACGAAGTAACTAACGGTTTTATCTCTGCATGGATATCCAGTTATGGTGTTCCCAATGAGGTCATCACGGACAGAGGCACTTGCTTCTCATCTGATCGTTTCAAAACCACCTTGCGGTACATGGGATGCATCTTACGCCAGACGACTGCCTACCATCCCCAAGCTAATGGCATGGTAGAGAATGCATAGGGAACTCAAAGCAGCTTTAGCATCCTCGTCCATTAATGGCAACTGGGTCGATGCACTACCTTTAGTTCTGCCGGCCATGCGTTCCCGTACTCGTGAATCCATTAAAACGTCTGCGTCACAACTCTTGTATGGCATGGATCTGCGCCTGCCTAGTCAGCTCCCACGTCTACTACCGGCACAAGATGACCCACAAAACGAAGCTGCCCGCCTTCGACTTCATTTCGGTAACATGTCCGAACAGCAGCCGAGACACACGCCTCGTCCAGTCTTCGTTCACCCACAGCTCCACAGCTGCAAGAGAGTACTCGTTCGCAACAATAATGCTGTTGCACCACTACAACCCAAGTATCGCGGTCCTTACCCGATTTTACTCAGACAGCCAAAATACTTCATCATTATGCAAGGCGCTACACCGACATCAGTAAGCATAGACAGGTTGAAACCGTTTATCGAACCACCTGATCCTGAGAGCGTTCAACCTTCTACACACGTCTCAGGCTCCGTCTGCCCACAATCTCAATAACCTGCTTTGTATAACGCGTAATTAATTTTTTTAAAACATTAACATTAACTATAAAATTTTTTAACCCTACGTTATTTTTCGTATTTGTCTCACGTGGCATAACCAGCTGTTCTTAGCTAACAATTGTGTAGCATTTTTGAACAGTTCTTTGGTATTATGCCATCTCTGAGGCAATGTTCGTGTACATAGTTTTATGTCGTGTACATAGTTTTATGCAGTTACCTTTGATTTTAATGTATATATTTTTACATTATAATGTATTTCTCACACATGACATTACACTGCCTATTTTGGTATGACCAGCTACTTAGAGCTAACGCTTTCGTGTAGCAACACTAAGTAGTGATCAGCTTCATATCATGGTACAGGCCACTTTCAATGCATATCTCAACTTTATCAATTGCACAAAGACCACTCTACAAATGTCATGACCACAACGTCGAGCACTCTAGCTCCTTTGGTCGTATACAAACACATTGACAACGATCCAACCTGCTTAGGTTTTTATCTTAAACCTGGCAAATTCAGAGGCGATTTACCTCGAAATCTTCACGCTGCGGCTCCAAAAACTTACACTGCTCTATTTTGCCTCACGTGCTATGACCGTCCACTAGAGCTAACAATTTGTGTAGCAATTCCTAGTGGTTACCTGGCATCATATCATTGTTGAAGCAACCAACAAGCATATTTAAGCCCAGCACTTATGGTTCATCATATTTTTGCTTAACTTGGTTCGAACTCTGTCATGCATTTCTTATCTAGCCTCGCAGAGAGGAATATTTTTTTCTTTTTTTTCAGAGAGGAAAGTGTTGTAACGACACAAATCAATCGCCGACATATTGCGTAAATTAAATTCAAATTTATTTACGTTGCACCAATGAGAAAAAAGCGAAATTGCCGTTTAACCACGTTTAACCACGTTTAACCAATAGTGTGCAAGTAGACATATTGCATGCTATTTAAGCACGGTAATTTACCATGCAAGTCAGTTGGTCGTATCTGCGTTCTGCCTCGTGTTACACATGTGCGTGCTGTCGGCTGTCAATACCTACGCTGGATATTGATTTGTTTCACCAACAATTGGCAACATTCGTGACTCACCGTGTTGCTCTTCAACCAGCAAGACGAGCCAATTAATGCAGAACTTCAACCAAGTTGTCCACATCGTGATAACAACAGCAGGAACCACAACCAGAGTCCACCCAAGGAACAGAACATCAACTTACATATATATAACTTACGAGAACGCCGCCAAGGCCCTCTTAAGGGCCCCCATATCAGTAACTAATCTCTATTCAGAGCACCTTAACCGAGTTTGTAACGTCGTACGGCATTTACTTGTTTACAAGCCTATTATTTACAAATAAAATTGCAGTTCAAGAAATATTAATTAAAACTGCTTGAAACTAACAGAGATTGTTTCTAAAATCACAGTTAAGAGAATGATTGTCTAAAACCAGAAATCTTATATGTGAACCTAAGGAAAACCATATTTGTCGTAATTGAGCTTCGTTGGGTTGTAACGCGGAGCAATGCGTTACACTATAATGAAATATTTGGTATTTTTAATTGTAACTTTATTCCTAAAGACTAATTTTTTGTTTCCAAATAAATGAAAGACTAATGAAGTATCAAAAGTTAGTATATAATTGAAATTGTGTTAAGTGTTTGGCAGCGGTGCTTAGTGCTAATAGCACCAGATTATAAAGCACACACGCCAGATTTTGAGCTCGGTTTGCTCTGTTTTGTTTCCCAATGAAAACAAAACCGGTCTATTGGACAAACTGCATTTTCAGCACAATATTCTACATATGTTAGACAGACAAATGAATGGAGAAAATGTGTCAGATTTAAAAAAAGGATCATGACCTTAATAAAAATTAATTGTTATCACCGCCCGTACAACCAATGTTCTTTTAATTATATAAATAATCATATCAATACCACTTCGCCATGCAACTTGTTATCTGTTCTAGTACGACAGAGTGAGGATATTCGGATAGAACATTAGTTCGTAATGAATGATATATAGGTTCCACTTGAAGAAAAGCCTAACAAAGAAACATCTATGTATTGTATGTGTAGTATTTCGCTAAGTCGATAAAGCATCAGATTCTGAATCGCAATCGCGCAACAATGTCTCGAAGTAATTTTCATCACAGCGCAAGCAAACGATGTTCGTTCAATCATACTGTTCATTTCAATAGCCCTGCTCAATGTAAGATCGTATATTTTCTTTAATGGTAGATTGGCATGATTATTTTTAATTTTACGGATAAAAGTAATGCTATATAGGTTCTATTTAAAGTAAGAGCTAACAAAATAACATTTATTAGTATATATCTGAAAACTGTGCGTAGCGTGCGGCAAGGTGACCGAGAGTTTTGAGCAACAGAATGCGCAGCAGATCGGCCCAGGTTCAAGCCCTATTTTAGGCAAATTCTGGGCAGTATGCGATGAGTTCCCAGTAAGGGTAAAAGGGGTCTACTGCAGGAAATTCCTTTTCCACACTATACAAAACTTAGTTTCTACTGACAAATGCATGTAGATAATGGGTAAGGTTTTTATATCATAATAGTAACATCGATTGAAATAGTTATTATCACTGCATGCGCAACCATTTTTCGTTTAATAATATAAATATTCTTTCAATACCACTGCTCCAGGTATCGTGGAATTTGTTCTATAGTTAAAGATTTGGCACAGGCATTTAATAATTTAGGGCTAAATGTATGCTTTTTAGGCTCCACCTAACGCAAAACCGTACAATATAAAATTAGTTAGTATACAAATTAAACTTGTCTTTAGTGTTCAGCAGTGTAGTCGAGAAGTTAGAGCAGCAGATTCTATCGCAGACGTGCCCGTTTTGGAGCCCTATCCGCGACAAATTCTGGGTAGTTCGTGTTGAGTTCGCAGTAAGGGTGAAGCTGGTCTACTGAATTCATTACCTATTCCAAACTATACAATTATTATATACAATATATTGTTTTGAGTTATAAATGCATGTAGATAAATCTTCAGATGTATAGATAAAGATCGGAACCTTGTTTAAAATTGATTAATGTCACCGCTCGCTCAACTAAGACACGTTTAATTATATTTATGTTCATTTCAATACCACTGCATCACGTAATGTGATAGCTGTTGTTCCATGAGAAATTGAGGGCGGTTATTTGGGACTTTATTTCTAAAGGGATGCTGTATATGCTCCATATAACGGAAAAGCTAGCCAAAGAACATTAGATAGTAAATAACTCTTAGTTGTTTGTAATGTGCGGCATGGTGGCTTATTGGATAAATCACTAGATTCCGAGGTAGATCTGCCTGGTTTGAGCCCTGTCCGCAGCAAACTGTAGATAGAATTTAATGATTTCCCACTTCTATAATTTCTTAATTTATACTTATAAATGCATTTGGATAAGGGGTCTCGTGTTTGTTTCAAGATTAAAATCTTGATTAAATGTTAATGTTGTCAACGCCCGCGGAACGCATGTTGGTTCATTTACGTAAATGTTCATTTTAATTACAATGCCCCAAGTAACGTCGTATCCTTTCTATCATGACATACAGAGAATGGTTAGTTATAACCTTCGGGATAAAAGTGATGCAATGCAGACTCCACCTATAGGAAATACTAAACAATAAACATAAGTTAGTATATAACTGAAGAATGAGTGTAGAGTGTGGCAGTGTGGCTCAGTGTTTAGAGCAATAATTTCAGGAGTAGATATGGCCACGTTCGAGCCCTGTCCGCGACAAAATCTGCAATTTACACGGTGATTTCCCAATGAGGACAAAACCTGTCTACTGTATCAATTGCCGTTTCCACGCCATAAAATGCATATTTTATACTTACAATTGCTTGTAGTAAATGGGTCAGGTTTTTTGTCAATATAGCAACCTTGAGTAAAATTGTTTATTATCACCGCGCGCGGAATCAATGTTCGTTTAATTATATAAATGTTCATTTCATTTACACCGCCATATATAACGTAGTATCTGGTAAATAATGACATATTGAGGATGGTTAAATTTCAAATTTTGGGCTAATAAGGTGCAATATAGGCTCCACAAAATAACAGGTTAGTTGGATCTTCAGGGCGAAATGGATGCTATATTGTAGGAGGTGTTGTGGTTATTGTAAGTGGTTTTGCGGGGTAGCTGTTTGTTTAGCGATACTGTGCCATTCCTACATATGTCTGGTAGCTGATGTCGGAAGAAATGGGTTTCGTGGGCACTTATTATGAAATTTCTCAGACCTCTTTCCAATGCGTGATGTGAGAAGACTAAGTCGAGTTATCATACGTGTATTATGTACAATGTTGCGAAGTAAATTAAAATTCACTGGTAGTCAAAATTGACCGTGCTCTAGACGGCAACAAAATAATGTAGTATCAACACAAGTTTATATCTAGGCACAAAAGCAAAGTCATAATAAACACAATAAATAAATCCATAATGTCTTAGCAGAACCGTTACAATTTTCAGGTAAACGATTGAAAAACACACAAAATATATATATCCTGGCTTTGAGCGTTAATTCACGTAAATTCACTACATGTTACCGGCGTATTACACACGTGGGTTTGTTGTGTAAACGCCCCGGCTTCAAGTAAATGCCGTACGACGTTACAAACTCGGTTAAGGTGCTCTGAATAGAGATTAGTTACTGATATGGGGGCCCTTAAGAGGGCCTTGGCGGCGTTCGCGTAAGTTATATATATGTAAGTTGATGTTCTGTTCCTTGGGTGGACTCTGGTTGTGGTTCCTGCTGTTGTTATCACAAGTGGACGATTTGGTTGAAGTTCTGCATTAATTGGCTCGTCTTGCTGGCTGAAGAGTAACACGGTGAGTCACGAATGTTGCCAATTGTTGGTGAAACAAATCAATATCCAGCGTAGTTATTGACAGCCGACAGCACGCACATGTGTAACACGAGGCAGAACGCAGATACGACCAACTGACTTGCATGGTAAATTACCGTGCTTAAATAGCATGCAATATGTCTACTTGCACACTATTGGTTAAACGTGGTTAAACGTGGTTAAACGGCAATTTTGCTTTTTTCTCATTGGTGCAACGTAAATAAATTTGAATTTAATTTACGCAATATGTCGGCGATTGATTTGTGTCGTTACAACACTTTCCTCTCTGAAAAAAAGGAAAAAATATTCCTCTCTGCGAGGCTAGATAAGAAATGCATGACAGAGTTCGAACCAAGTTAAGCAAAAATATGATGAACCATAAGTGCTGGGCTTAAATATGCTTGTTGGTTGCTTCAACAATGATATGATGCCAGGTAACCACTAGGAATTGCTACACAAATTGTTAGCTCTAGTGGACGGTCATAGCACGTGAGGCAAAATAGAGCAGTGTAAGTTTTTGGAGCCGCAGCGTGAAGATTTCGAGGTAAATCGCCTCTGAATTTGCCAGGTTTAAGATAAAAACCTAAGCAGGTTGGATCGTTGTCAATGTGTTTGTATACGACCAAAGGAGCTAGAGTGCTCGACGTTGTGGTCATGACATTTGTAGAGTGGTCTTTGTGCAATTGATAAAGTTGAGATATGCATTGAAAGTGGCCTGTACCATGATATGTAGCTGATCACTACTTAGTGTTGCTACACGAAAGCGTTAGCTCTAAGTAGCTGGTCATACCAAAATAGGCAGTGTAATGTCATGTGTGAGAAATACATTATAATGTAAAAATATATACATTAAAATCAAAGGTAACTGCATAAAACTATGTACACGAACATTGCCTCAGAGATGGCATAATACCAAAGAACTGTTCAAAAATGCTACACAATTGTATGCTAAGAACAGCTGGTTATGCCACGTGAGACAAATACGAAAAATAACGTAGGGTTAAAAAATTTTATAGTTAATGTTAATGTTTTTAAAAAAATTAATTACGCGTTATACAAAGCAGGTTATTGAGATTGTGGGCAGACGGAGCCTGAGACGTGTGTAGAAGGTTGAACGCTCTCAGGATCAGGTGGTTCGATAAACGGTTTCAACCTGTCTATGCTTACTGATGTCGGTGTAGCGCCTTGCATAATGATGAAGTATTTTGGCTGTCTGAGTAAAATCGGGTAAGGACCGCGATACTTGGGTTGTAGTGGTGCAACAGCATTATTGTTGCGAACGAGTACTCTCTTGCAGCTGTGGAGCTGTGGGTGAACGAAGACTGGACGAGGCGTGTGTCTCGGCTGCTGTTCGGACATGTTACCGAAATGAAGTCGAAGGCGGGTAGCTTCGTCTTGTGGGTCATCTTGTGCCGGTAGTAGACGTGGGAGCTGACTAGGCAGGCGTAGATCCATGCCATACAAGAGTTGTGACGCAGACGTTTTAATGGATTCACGAGTACGGGAACGCATGGCCAGCAGAACTAAAGGTAGTGCATCGACCCAGTTGCCATTAATGGACGAGGATGCTAAAGCTGCTTTGAGTTCCCTATGCATTCTCTCTACCATGCCATTAGCTTGGGGATGGTAGGCAGTCGTCTGGCGTAGGATGCATCCCATGTACCGCAAGGTGGTTTTGAAACGATCAGATGAGAAGCAAGTGCCTCTGTCCGTGATGACCTCATTGGGAACACCATAATTGGATATCCATGCAGAGATAAAACCGTTAGTTACTTCGTCTGCAGAAATGGTGCCAAGAGGTAATGCCGCAGGCCACCGTGTAAATCTATCGATCATAGTTAGAAGGTAGCTGAAACCTTGAACCTTTGTCAGATGAACTATGTCGATGTGGACGATGGCTAGGCGAGAAGTAGACCGAAAATGTTGCAACTTAGAACGAGTGTGTCGTGTGATCTTGTTTTTCTGACAAATAGCACACTCTGAGACCCATCGTTTAACATTCTGCCTAAGTCTGTGACCCCAGAAACGATCTGTAAGAAGTCGGACAGTCGCTTGGCTTCCTGGGTGAGAAATTGAGTGAATTGAATCGAAAACTTTTCTCTGAAGGCTGGTCGGCAGAACTGGCTTGTTGGGCTGCGTACCCGTGAAGTAAACAATTGGTAAGCCTTCCCACAGACGGCATATGAACTTGGTTGGGTGACGGGCTATTGATCTTTGAATATGAATGTCACCGCGTTGTTCAGTTCGCAGGAGAGTTGGCGTTAGTGCAGGTTCACTGAGTGCCACGGAGTTGACAGTGAATGGTGACGGCGAAGGTGGTTGTAGAGAGACGTCTGGCCTGGACAGGGCATCTGCAATGAAGTTCTGTTTGCCCTTGACGTGAAAGACGTCAAATTGCCATTCGCTTAGACGAGAAAGCTGTCTTTCCACTCTGGCAGGGTACTTGGCGGTAGATGAAGTTGCGTTTCGAAGTGCGCTAACTAGTGGTGCATGATCTGTGAAAACAACAAATCTGCTACTGCCAATGATGCTGATAAAATGGCGCACTGCGTCGTGGATGGCGAGAAGTTCTCGGCCGAAAGTGTCGTACCTCGTTTCTACTGGTTGGAGAGTACGCGATTAGAAACTGATAGGCTTCCGAACTCCGTCGATCTCTTGTTCCGAAGTGGCTCCAATAGCGAATTCAGAAGCATCTGTCGTGAGTAGAAATGGCTTTTCAAAATCTGGATGCGTTAGCATTGTGGCATTTGCTAACGAGTTGATGGCAAGTCGAAGTAATTCCTCGTCTTCGGATGACCAAGCAATGATGGAATTCTTGCTAAGTCCTTTTCGGTTCCGCAGGTGCCTGCACAAAGGATAAAGTTGTTTTGAAAGGCCTGGAAGGAACTTGCGATAATAGTTTAGTACTCCCAGGAATTTCTGCAAATCGCTCAAAGTCCTTGGTGACTTGATATTCTTGATTGAATTCGTCTTTGACGGCAACGGTTGAATACCTTGGGCCGTGATACGATGCCCTAAGAAGTCGACGGATGAAGTTGCAATCTGCGTCTTGTCACAGTTGATCTTGAGTCCGTGGTTGGATAAGCGTGAGAGGACATTTCGTAGATGTTTCGCATGAGATTGTAGATCTGGACTGAATACCATAATGTCATCTAGATATGACATACAATAAGCAGAGTCGTCGCGAAGTATGTTGTCTATGAATCTTTGAAATGTCTGAGTAGCACACTTGAGTCCAAAAGGCATGTAAAGATATTCAAAAAGGCCAAATGGAGTGATGACTGCAGTTTTCTCGATATCCTCTGGTGCTACCGGTATGTAATGGTACGCTTGTCTGAGGTCAATCACTGAGAAGAAATTGCTGCCGTTGAGTTTTTCAAGTAAAGTGTTGATATTTGGAATAGGATATGCATCAGATTTTGTCACTGAATTTAGCTTACGGTAGTCTCCACAGGCTCTGTACAATCCGTTTGATTTTGAGACTAAGTGCAGTGGTGACGCCCATGAACTTTTCGATGGTCTGATGATTCCCTCTTCCAAAAGCCTTGAGAATTCTTCTTGGGCAGCTTTCAGCTTAGCAGGAGCCAGTGGTCGCTTCTTGAGTGCAATAGGTTGTCCTTCTGTGACTATATGATGCATCGTGTTGGAGACTCGTAGCTCTGACTTGTTAAGATCGAAAAGCGATTTGTATTTTCGAAGAGCTGCTGATATCTCTGCTGAATGATGCACTGGGGTTGGCTGAATGACTTGTAACTCCAAACGCTCGGAGGCAAGTGTCCAAAAGCTTTGTTCAAGTCCGGTGGAGGGGTCGATGATCTTTTGATTGACAAGATCAACAATGAGCCGAAATTTTAGAAGGAAATCAAGGCCTATTATATTATGTGAGACCTTGGCAATGATGAAGTTGTGGGAAAATTCACGTCGTAGACCTATGTTGAGTGTGCGGTATTGGCAGCCATAAGTTGGTATGGGCTCGCCTGTAGCTGTTGCGAGAAGAACGCCTAGCGACATCTCGGCCATTGAATCACCTTTGAGAACTGAGACTGCCGCACCTGTGTCTACGATGAACTCTTCGCCAGTTTTGAAATCAAGAAGGTGCAGAAGTTCGTTTGGCTGTTTGGCCGGGTCATGCAAACAAGTAGGCTGGTGATTGCGACCGGCATTGTCTGTTTGGTTCTCTATGTGAAAAATTCGGCGTGGACGAAAAGAGTCGACAGGGATGTCGGATTGTAGTTGGCTTCTTCCCTGTAGCGCCGTTGATGCCGTTGATGTGCAGAAAGTACGGTCTTCTACTTCCTGCGCCAGACGTTTCCCGATACTGATGCACCCTTGTGCCTGCGGTCTGTTGTCCTCTCCGTCAGCTGTGGAAATTGACACTCATTCGGAAATTCTTCGGAACGACAAAGACAAACTTGGCAAGCATAAAAAACTTCTGGTGGTTATAACACCAGTTCTTTGGAGCATATTTATTAAAGGATTGCGGAGATCTCGATCGCCGCCTACCATTATAATTTGACTTGGAAACGAATTTTGGTCGAGCATTCACTTGATTTATCTCGGATTTGGTAATGGCCAATCCTTCTAGAACTTTGGCCATGTTCGCCACTGTTCTCTCTAAAGAGGAGATTCTATCATCTTGCGGGGGTGAAGAAAAGGATGATGGATTCACTTTGGGTTCCAAAACCCTATATTCTAACTCACATCTCTCAGATAAGTCATCTATAGAGAGAGTGTTGGGGAGCTGTCTGGCAAAGAGTTTTAATGTTTGGGGAAGATTGTTAATAAAAACAACCTTAGCCTCATGGTCAGAAATGTTGGTTTTATACCAACGTTTCCGTAATTCCCTCAGTATTTCTATGGGGCCAAGATTTGGCATATCTAACTGCGCATATTTGTTTATTATTTGTTCAGTTTCCGTGCGTCCAAGCAAGGATTCCACCTCGTTTTGTAGGCCCAAATGGGATTAGGTACCTCCCTAATGGCCTCAAGCTTAGGATAAATCTGTCGCTGCAATTCAGAAGGTAGTTTAACAAGAACCTTCGACAGTTTTTGATGACTGTCATAATCAGGAAACGGGGAGAAAGCGGAGTCTACGCGCATAAAGAATAACTCACTATCTCCATCCCAAACAGGAACATCAATATCTAAAATTGGACCTGACATTTTAACAATCTTACGGGATCTTAAAAGCATAAATTTATAAGCAATATGAAAATGTATAAATAAACTTTAACGAAACGCTTACCCACAAACAGCTTCCACAGTTGAGTGAGCGCAGAACAAAAAAGTCACTGTTTCCAAAAATCCGCAATTGAGTTTGACGAGTACGTACGGTGCCGTTTCGTACGTAGGAAATGTAAACAGAGGCCCCGTTGGCCTTTGATATCAATGTATTATAATTATCTCCACAAATCCACGAATATATACCCAATAGATTTCCCAGAAAACCACGATCAGGGTAAAGAAAACACAAATGTCAATCTATTTATCCCAAATAGATGAAAAAGGAAGTCAATTTTATTTATACCAAAAAAATCAGAACAATAATCAATATCCTGGCGCGGTCGCCAATTTTGTAAACGCCCCGGCTTCAAGTAAATGCCGTACGACGTTACAAACTCGGTTAAGGTGCTCTGAATAGAGATTAGTTACTGATATGGGGGCCCTTAAGAGGGCCTTGGCGGCGTTCGCGTAAGTTATATATATGTAAGTTGATGTTCTGTTCCTTGGGTGGACTCTGGTTGTGGTTCCTGCTGTTGTTATCACGAGTGGACGATTTGGTTGAAGTTCTGCATTAATTGGCTCGTCTTGCTGGCTGAAGTGTAACACGGTGAGTCACGAATGTTGCCAATTGTTGGTGAAACAAATCAATATCCAGCGTAGGTATTGACAGCCGACAGCACGCACATGTGTAACACGAGGCAGAACGCAGATACGACCAACTGACTTGCATGGTAAATTACCGTGCTTAAATAGCATGCAATATGTCTACTTGCACACTATTGGTTAAACGTGGTTAAACGGCAATTTTGCTTTTTTCTCATTGGTGCAACGTAAATAAATTTGAATTTAATTTACGCAATATGTCGGCGATTGATTTGTGTCGTTACATTATTAAACAAAAGCTTATTAATTTAAAAAAATTGCAGTTCAAGAAATCCCAATTAGAACTGCTTGAAACTAACAGAGATTGTTTCCAAAATTACAGTTAAGAGAATGATTGTCTAAAACCATAATTCGTATATTTGACCCTTAAGAAAACCGGATCTGATGAAATTGCTACTCGTTGAGTTGTTACGCGGATCCGCGCGTTACAATATAGTATCCAGCAAATGGGAAGACTGACAAAATATCATTAGTTAGTATATAAGTGAAAATTATGTAAAGTGTGCGGTACGATGGCTGGGCGGGTGATTCTCATATTTCGAAGCCTACGTGCCCGATTTCGAGCCCTGTCCACGGCGTATACTGGAAAGTACGTGAAAAGTTCCCAATAAGGACGAAACCGGTCTACTGGATGATGTTCCTGCACGAAATTATACACTACGTATACTGAGAAATGCATGTAGATAATGAGTTATATGTTAATATCAAGATGGAAACATTGATCAAAGTAATTGTTATCACCACTCACACAACCAATATTCGTATAATTATACAAGTGTTCATTTCTATCCCACTGCCGCATGTTACGTCGTATCAGTTTTTGACGAAGAATACCCGATGGTTATATTGAACTTTAAACCAAATGAATTCTATAGGTAGATGAACTTACAGCAAAAGAGTATACGAGACAGGGTGTGCTTATTGATTTTTTAAGGCAACAAAATGATGGCTGTCAAACTCAGAAATCCGTTTGATAAATTAATTTATTACGAATGTATGGTTGTGCAGCAACAAGAAAATTCGCGTGACTGTACTCTAGCAGAGTTAGTAACACAGCGTGGGTTAACGTAAGTATGACAGCTGGCGTAGATAGTCAGTACAGCAGAAAGGCGACAGCAATTATAGGTAGCTAGCAGGTCAGGCTTTGTTGATTATGAAGTGCATTGTGCTTATATAATATATTCAGGTAACTTTTATTTTATACGGACTACGCACTCTTATTAGTCAAGTATCAATCAGTTTAATTGCGTATTTAGTTTGAATTAATTTACAAGATGCCAGCGAATTCATTTGAACCGTAACGCCTCAAATTAATTCGCCGACATTTTGTTTAAAATATACTTAATATTAAATAAAATGGAACCATCAGTACGCAGGCTTCCCTGGAAAACTTACGTGCGGCTTCGGATCAATATGACAGCGATGCAATTACCACGCAACACGCTCTGCTCTGCCCACTACTTCCAATTGCTGTCGCCTTCTCTTTTTCCCTGTCTTTATACACCTGCACTCCTAATTACTTTAACCGCGCTGTGTCAATAAATCGACAAGTCGACAGTCACACCAATCTTCTTGTTGCAAAACATTAACGTAATCAAAAATTTGTTAATCGGATTTCTACGTGTGCCAGCCATTTGGGGTTTCTGCATGCCTTCAATAAGGTTTCGAACTACAATAAACAACTTCTGCTTCGTCTATTCTAAATTTTAAAAGCATTCGTTCAAAGTATGACAATGTCACTATTAAAAAAAGTACCAGTGTCTAGAAGGACTTTTGGATATCCATATTATGCTGTCTCATAATTGTTACAAATTTAAATAAAATGTCGTACTGGTTCTATTAAAGGCCATTTACAGCTTTGTTCACATCCTTTGTCTGCTTTTTATTAAGGTTACACGACCTTTTAACCGGAGCGTTATAGCACCTTTTCATATTAATACTGTTATTACGTTTTGGAACCTATACAATTTTGCAAGCTTTGGTTCTCAATGTTTTATCAATAAAACTCAGATATTTGTGGAATAGTGTTTCCTTGATATCTGCTACTTTTAGTTTACTTACAAATACATTTTTCTTCACTTCAGTTTTTTTTATTTATGCTTGTCAGTCACATGTTTATTTAACTTTTATACATAAGCATTTTGCTTATTAACTGTATACCTTCTGTCTTATATCTATCTTAGCGGATCACCTATGTTTCTGAGGCATGGCTAACATATTGCTGATATCTCGAAATAATGATAAATTCAGGCTGTATAACGCAGCAAACACCCGCGCCGCATCTTTATATCTTAATTTGAAGGGCTTATCCTTCCAACATGAAGAAAGAGACAATGCTAATAGTATGTCACCTGACGGACTATTGCCTCTAATATTTATTAATAATCAAATTGTGTCCGGCTACCAATCTCTGTGCAACTCTATAAAGCCATTTAAAAGAGAAAAATCGTTAAATTTAGAGATTAGTTATACGACTGAAAAAAATGTGCGCCTATTTTATTTTGCTTCTTTGTCTGCGAGTCTCCAAAATATAGTTATATTTTTTTGTCAGAAGAAGTGCCTGGAGAATATTCCTTGCCAACAGTCAAACAATCTTCCATGGCTTCTTAGCCATCTGTATACTTCAC
Organism: Eudiplozoon nipponicum; assembly: GCA_029291075.1. NCBI lineage: Eukaryota > Metazoa > Platyhelminthes > Monogenea > Mazocraeidea > Diplozoidae > Eudiplozoon > Eudiplozoon nipponicum. The sequence continues at coordinate 77,130 of JAQBSW010001164.1, read as the reverse complement.
AAACGCGTGAAGCACATGAGAAACATTTCAATGCAATACAATTTAATATATCAACCTATGACGAGGCCGTGAACTACTTTAGAGGTATTTGCTGTGGAATAAAACAAATGCTAAAAGATGGTCCTTATATGTTCGAAAGAAAAAAGCCAGGGAAAACTGATGCACTAATATATGGTTATTGGAGCATATTTTTAGAATATCGAGATGTATTTGCTGAAATAATTACTGTACTACGTTCAAATCCGATCATTATTTCACTTGTAGAAAAAACTTCAAATAAAGTTATGAATTTTGATTAACATTGTTTCTTGACTTTTTAATAAAATTAGTTTATTGGACGCAAAATTCATGAAGTTTCTCTTTTTCAGGGTCTTTTATTTGGTAACTTTTATGAAAGCTATGTCCAAAAACACAAAGTTGAGGTAGCTACCTGGTCACCTCACATGGACTTACTTGCCATAGGTACGCAGCAAGGAATTGTTGCAGTATTGAGGTAAGAATAAAAGGTTCTTGATTGAATTAAAAACCATACGTGAAGAACTTATTCCTTTCATACGTATTCACAGTTTTGATTAAAAAAATTGTTTTAATTATGCTCAACCCCATAAATTCTAATTAAACATCAATAATTCGTGATTTTACAACCCCGTAAATAAATATATGCTGAGATTGTATTTTTTGTGTCGTTTTTCTTAGTGTACATTTACACAACTATTGTGCGAGTTGTGATAATTCTTGAATCACTTTAATGCGATTGAGATAAATATTCATCCAGTTTTATCTAACCCGTCGCGCAACAGCAAATCAACTGTCAATAACGCACTGATATATTTAGACCTCCATTGATCATCCTCAGAGCACGATGACAAACTGACTGGATAGGATCAAACCGAAATTCAGATATAATGCATATATGCGGCTATATCCGTAGTAGGCTTACAAACATTGTACTTGTCGGTTGCCCAATGTATATATGGTTACTAACACTAATCGCTTTCAGCTTCTGCTACAAGTTATACAATTAAACAATCATTGGTGGCGCGGGTGGTAATAGCAATTATTAAAATCAAGTTTGTAAGCTTGATATAAACACCAATTTTTTTTATTTGATCACTCGTGCGGCAAAGGTAGACTACCGCTAGTCACGCGTACTGACGCTTTTCGAAGTTCTCTGATCATCATAAATGTATGACGGCTAACTGACTAGCGAAGATCAAGCCGCAATGCGTATTTATGAGAAGCAAAATTAGATATGCGGTTCTCACAGCTGGTAACCTCACATACGTCGTAATTTACTGGAAACGTCAGCTGCACAAGTTCAATACAGTCACGAATATAACGTTTTTGCTGCTCTCTCGTTATAGATATAAATTATACAATTAAAAATTCATTGAATTTACGGGTTGTGAAGACATTGATTTAAATATGATCTGTGCGTTTTTCATAAACATAAAAATTGTGCAGCCGAAATTTCCAGTTACGTAAAATATTTTAAAGCCTACTGTGATTGAGAGACAGCTCTGATTTTTTATATCAAATTAATTTCAGGTTGATTCTCGTTAGTGAGTTTGCCGTCGTGCTCCGATGATAATCATGGTTTGCTGAGACGCTGTAGTTCGTGTGACTGATTAGTTTTTATGTTGTACGACTTTTTATATAAAAATTGTTAATGTTCTCTCAGGATCGCAAATTTGATTCAAAGAATATGCATTTTTTGTTTGAATTTAGGGCGAATATATCTTTTATTATATGTGATCCAGATAATTTTATTTTTTAACTATGCGTAATATATTGAAATTGGTTTTATAAGCTATAGATAGTTTGCGATTTCAAAAGTTCACTAGTGAATTGCATGGGTACATTGTTAGATCGGCTTGTTCTTGATGCCAGTCACTTCAGGATGATGTTATTTTATTTATGGTAATAGTGTTCGTCATCACGACAAGGATCTGCTCTTTAGTACTTCCAGACTCCATAGTTTGGCTCTTACAAGTTGAGTCTTATAGCAGTTATACATAAGTAATTGCATCGTCTAGTGGCATCGTGTGCATATAAAATAGGCGATATCATTGCTCCATCTGTGCTGTTTTCATATTCTTGACTGTTAATTATTGGCTTTTGCTTCGATCTCTTATAGTGAATGCTTTTATTGTTTTAGCCCGTATAGAGGCTCCTTCTCTGTTATCTACTTCGAGCTGCAGAGACGCCAAGCTCGTATCATTCTGGATGTGTTTGTATGCGTCTGGTCTTTGATGTTCAATGTATACACTGGAGTCTAATGAATTAGCCTATTCTTCAGTCTTTCAGGCTCAGACGTGCGACACCTCGTTGATGCCAGTTGTCCTCAAATTTATGATTAGTCTCCATTATAGACACAATAGTATTTACTTAACTATGTAGTAGACACTAAGACTGGATACCTTTCACGCAAAACTGCACCAAATCAATTTTATCTCGAAAGGATTTTGGCACGAAAAACAAACTAATTTAATTACATAAGTCAATGTTGCGATCTCGATATAATCGCCAGTCCCATTATATACATATATTTGTCAGTATAAACTTATTTATACTGACTAAGGTGTGTATATAACGTTTATACTCATAAATGCATGTATATAATGAGCTTGGTGCTCATATTGAGATAGAATCATTAACTTAAATTGTTTTCACCGTTCGCACAACCAATGTTCCTTCGATTTTATTATTAAATTACCTATTCATAACTGACCTTAATATGCTCGAATGAGAATAACCTCGTGGTAGTAGAATAATATTGTGTAGCAGAAGATCAAAAGTATAACTGTTGCGAAGAGTTTAGACGTCAAAAAAGTATAGTTACGTTACTCAAACAGAGAGGTTCACGAAAGTCAGGGGAAAATATCAAAAACTGATATCAAGTACAATTTAACAATAAAAATACTCCATAGGATTTAAACAAAGAATGTTCTCAAATTTAAACGAATATTTTTCTTTTTCATAATATTCGTGTCAACTAACGACGGTAGTTTAAATTTACTAATGAATTGTTATTTTTGTTTTATCGAGGGAAATGCTTCCTCCACAGCAGTAACTGAGCTTCAAAGAACGATGGCGTGGTATCGTTTCTTTATTATGCAGCCGTCGATGGCCTTTGCGCTTGGACACGGTTAAGGTGGTTGCATGTTGAGCTTTCATCCTAGTGATGTGCTTTTAGTGAGATGTAGTCGCCAAAACCAAGACATTCTGTTAAGAATTGCTGTTGACAGTGTCGCTCTCAATAGCAAACTGGTTTCGCTTTGTTACTTGCAAAATATTAATCGTTACTAGTGGCGATGAAATGGTCTTCCCTATCAACTAATGTAGTCTAGTATTTTTTCGATTAATCATAAGCTTTTCTAATGAAATAGATGCTGATGATTTTCTTAGAATCTTTGTTGCATCATTGGATAGCCTCTTCGTAATAAATAGGGTAAAGCTTGAAGTTTTTTTACACAGAGCCTAGTAGATTAACTGCACTATCTTCTTACTTTGCTTCTGAATTTGGTGCTTACATGAACCGGTTGCATAACCTAATGACTGAGGACCTCACCAACCTTTGTAGAAATGGAATGCCGGTTGCCCTAGAAATTTGGACATCTTGGATACCATTGATGTGAAGAGTAGATTGCATTGCTTCATTAGACAAAATCATTTTATCTTTTGTAAGTTGGTCATTGATTAAGATATGAAAATTGCTGTTTGTTCAATGAAATTTGGTATAAATTGGTTGAGAAGTTTTTTTCATCATACAGTTTAGCAAGCATAAGAAGGTAAATTGATATATAATATATTGAGACATAACTGTATTTAAAGCCTACGGCAATCAAGAAGAAGTGAATAAGCATCTCCACTGGATTCTGTTCACCGATAGATACCTCCATACTTACCCATTCAAGTGTTGCTTGGTTAGTATTAGCACGCTGCGGTGTTGTTGAGTAACTGATAATTCAGATAATATTATCCGACTGCGTTTGGTTTTGTGTAGTAATCTGGCTACTTGTACTGTATTTGCAGCGACTCTACTATTTAGCTTTGATAAAAGATAGCTTTATATAAAAGTTCGCTGGGAAATTGACCTTGGATACGGTTAATTTAACACTGTTCTCATTATTATTGATGTCAACACTTCAACGTTTAAAAGCATATTTTTCTTTTCGCATTACTGTGGGCATTATTCATGGCTATGTGTTGGTTTTGAATGAGCATTCAACCATTCCTGTTGGAGATGAATAATTGATATTCCTAATTTCACTTCATTTATATGATTACCTGCTTAAAACAGACCGGCACTATTTTCCCGTAGCTTCTGGTTTTGAGATAGTAACGATTTAGTTTTCTTTCCGTCATTACCCATTTTAAAATAAGCATAGACCTTGCATTTACAGAACATGTTCAGCTACCGTTGCAGATACTATTAGCTAGACTCCGCTGGTCTTCAGGCTATAAAATTCTGTGGTTGCAAGCAATTAAAGACAGGTAGATTCTTTAGTCTAACTTACTTTTTATATGTTGATTTTTGCTATCTAGACTGTTCAACATCATTGATACCATGATATAAAATATAATCATTTATTGCGCGGGTAATGATAATATTTAGTTAAATCAAGGTTCTGAGCTTGATATAACTTCCAATACCATTAAATATGATTTTGTAGTATAAGCTATGCATTGCATAAGTTAACAAAGGCAGTTCCTCCAAGTGATCGGGTTTTTCCTTATTGGTAACTCTTCAACTACTGTTCAGATTATTGTTACAGACAGGGCTCGAATCAGAGCAATATTCTGAACATCACATGGCGAGTGCTCAATAGGGACGAGACCGTTATATTGGATGAATTACCTTTGCTACCTCATGCAATGCTTAATTTATACTGACAAATGTATATATAATAGAGTAGGTGTTTATATCAAGTTCACGAACTTTTTTTGCCCATCTGATACAATAAAAGTTGCTAGTGTACTAATGTCAGTTATTTCGTGAATGAGCACTACAGCAGCCCTTGCAAATGTTTCTGAACCTCCATCTTAATTTGAATACTTCTAAACGTAGGTCATTACTTCAAATATTTTGGCATTCCTATGTGAGATCGCGAGTGTTCTGTGTTTAATAAAAAGTAGGATTCATCAATAAAAGCCACACAGTTTTTAATTTCTGGCAGATTGAAGCGAATCTGTGAGTGCTTGTCGTACCGCACTTTATAAACTCCAACTGTTAATATGTTGAATCCGAACATTTAATTATAAAAGATTCTTAGCAACATTAGGTCGCAAATGTTGATCATAAGTTTTTTGGATGGTAAGGGTGTTGTCTCTAAGTTTATCAACAGTTGTTGCCTGTTGAAGAGCTATTTTGTTACTAGAGATGCCGTCCAACACTCAGCTTTTACGGTTGGGAGTCAAGCTAAGGTTTGTCTTGAGTCTCAGGAGCTATCAGCTGTCGCTTCCACTGTACAATAAAAGCATGCTATTCTATTAGGTTTTAGTGCACTTTCTTTTTGCCTTTAGTGCACATGCATTCTCATCGGACACATAGAACCTCTGGGTGCGGAATTTCTGCTCGTTACGCTGTATGGTAATATGTTTCCTGTTTTGCTATCAATAATGTTCACCATAACTAGATTAAGGTTAAGGGCAAAATTACAGAGTATTATGCCCTTGGCAACGCCACGTTCAGCTCCGATTTGCGTGTGCCATGACCAAGGTTTACGTTGAAAAGACCGGCTATGTTTTGGATCTCCAAACACGACTCTAGGCCGTAGACCAAATCTGAAATTAGTTCAAATAAATACTTGTCATTTACAAAGTGGCTGGGAGTTGGCGCGTTTGCGTTCATGTTTCTGAGGGTCAAGTTGCCTATGCGCAAAGTATCATAGACAAAACGAAAGTTTCTAGCCATCTAGTCAAGCATAGTTTCTGCTATAATACATAACTTTCTGGATCACTCTCACTTTGACAGAAAAGGAGAATTTCCATTCCCCGTGTGTTAGGCCCGAATGGAACATTGTGTTTGAAGGAATTATGGTCTCCTGTAGCTAGCCACGTGTACATCACATTTGTATAATTCACTAACTGTTGAAGGCTGACTAGCAAATTCCCTCACACGTCAAAACGAATGTTAGCATTTATCTTTGACTTAAGGGAAACTAGGATCTAGCAGTCAGCTAGAATTTTACTGCGAATTATCCCACGTGTTCTGCTTTAGTACAAAAGAGCCAGCATTTTCAATCGCCTTCCGCCTAACTATTTTTTGAGTTTGTGCTAGTTCGCATGACATTTGATGACATACGCCGACGTAACATATGACGATAATAAAATTGTTTTCAAGTGAAGTTACGATCCAGTTTCATTTCCTTTAGAGCAATTAAGCATTTTCGGAAATTTTCAATTTGCTATTTCATACATACAAAATCAAACGACGAACCGCTTAAAGAAAATTGGCACATGTCTTACATTTATAATTAATTTTTTTACTATGAGCCACGGAAGCATTTTCACGTGTATAAACAGTTGTTGCTTTCTTCTCTTCAATACGCGAATGTGAATACAACAAAACCATCCTGCTTTCCATTGTATATATCTAGCTAATTTTGTTTGTACAAAGGTTGTTAGCAGGCCATTGAAAAAAAATCAAGAATATTTTCGATAACCCTGATAATTTATTAATAATGGCACGGATAAAAAATCTAGAATTAAATTCGGTAAGGTTATACTCGTTTTTTATGAACTAAATAAATATATGTTGTGAAAGGTGCAAAAAGTTAATATTCGTGGCGGCATAGAAATTTTGTAGTCGACATTTCCAGTTATATTCATTTTATTCGAGACTACTAGAGGTAAGAGCCGCATATCTAATTTTGCTTTCCATGTATATGCAATGCGGTTTGATTCTCGCTAGTCAGTTTTCCGTCGTACTCTGATGATGATCATGGAAGGTTGAAACGCGTCAGTGCGTTATAACTGGCGGTAGTTTTGTTATGTTGTTCGACGACTGGTTAAATATGATGGGATTGGTGTTTACTTCAAGCTCGCAATTGTTTAATTGTATTGTCTATATATATATATATATATATATATATATATATATATATATATATATATGCATTGCGGTTTGATCCTCGACGGTCAGTTTACCTTCGTACTCTGTTTATGATCATGAAAGATCAAGACGTTTCAGCAAGTGTGACTGACAGTAGTTGTACTGTTATTCGACGACTGGCTAAGTACAATGGAATTGGTATTTACTTAAAGCTTGCAAACTTGATTTAAAAATGTGTTACCTCCATCCACGCAAGCATGGATTGTTTTAGGTTATACGTGTGTTTTCTATAATCGCATAGAACTGTAAAACAACTCTTAAAATGACTGCCAGCGTTTAAGATTTTAACCTATGTATTTCACGCGCATATCACGTTACGTGTTTAAGGAATGAACATACAGAGCGAAATTCCTTTGGAAGTAAGTATGAAAAGCAATAAAAGCTGTTGTATATTTTTTTATCATCATTTAAACTTCATCGCCTAATCCACTCTTTTAGGAAGACATATTAACGAGTATTTTCATCTTTTTACTTGTATTTATGTGTGAATTCTACTATGTAAAGTCAATGCTCATTTATTTTTTCAATAACTATATATATTTTCTAAACAATTCTCTTACGTACGGCTGGTTTAATAAGGTTTTTAGATGGCGATGCGTTTTTATCATTACAGGCATTACTTATAATCTTTAAACACACATGTATCCTTAACTTACTATTTTATTCACTTGACTTACTTTGTTTATACTCTTAATTAGGCACAAAATGGTGTTGGTTTGGGAGTCATCGACGTCTGTTGTTAGTTCTGCCAACGAACGCGTCGCCGGTTTCTCTGAGGATACAAATGACAACACATCTTATGGCGAGACTAAGAAACTGTGCGACTGCTTTGGCCCTGTAACACATTTGGCGTGGCGTCCTGATGGTCAGGTTATTGCTGCTGCTCACCTGAAAGGCACAATTCGCCTTATGTTGCTGGACAGCGGAGTGCTGTTACATTTTTTCAACTATGAAGATTTCCCTTTTGACCCAATCAATCTCTGTGCATCTTCTGCAGGTCTTGCTGGCAATTTAAATGAGGTGGGCTCTAAGAAGCCGCCTCCAAAAAACAGGTCAAAATATTTAGTTGATATGACTTGGTCTGCTACAGTGGATGACTCTTGTCAGCGGTAAGTTTTATGCCACATATAAATTTATTTTTCTGTTCGTGTGTTTCCCTCACAAGTTCTTAAAATTATTTTTTTGTAGTCTACTTTATGCTTATTACGCAATCATTTCATGGTGCCCCATTTGTTGTTACATTTTTTTAGCTGTCTTTGTTTGTTTAGACGAATAATGAATACTACATTTGACATCATATTTGGTAACCTAGATGTATTTAATTAAAGTGCACTCCTTTATACTGCTTGTAAATACATCACTCTTTTAACAGTTTAATAAATGTATTAAGTAATTGGTTGTTATTTGTATAAAAATGAAAATTCCATGTCCCTTAGACGTAGAAATTTTTGGCTCGCACATTTATGAGCACTTTTGTTTTGTCTTTCAACTGTCTGGTTCCAAAGAGATAATGTTTCGTATTTGTAACAACTTACAATGGCATTTTGTCAACATGATGTACTAATACTTTACTGCTTTCATCATTTATGGCCACCAAGACATTCTATTAATGTACATTCCTTTATGTTGCAACGTATATACTTAGAAATTGACAGCCTAAATAATTTATTAATTTACTGGTTCGTATATAAATGAGCATTTAATGTCTACAAGACATCAATATTTTCGGCCTGACGATTAATGGGCGCTTACCAATCGCAACTGTAGTGTAATCTTCAAAACTGTCTTGTTCCAAGAAATTAATATTTTCCATTTTTTAAAACGGAATTGAATCAGTATGATGTACGGGTGTTTCACTTTTACATAATCCTAGCATTCATAGCTACTTGTTGGCTGTTTAATCAAGATGCCGATTACTAGAGGATTTATGCATATATCATGGATGCTCTAGGAGATTTTTCATAAGTAAAATCTCGGTAACAATAGAATAGTATTATGTATTAGATTGATCAGCGTTTTGATTTTCATTGAATTATTCTATTGATATCCTATATTTTATTTTACTTTTGAATATTTCAGTTCTAAATCTGATCCTATTGAATGTAGCTCGGCCAACAAAGAGCTACAAGCGACGGAACTTCTGGCTAGAGAGGATTCGGCATCTGTTTTCTTTGGGCAGCTGTCGTTAGTCTGCAAAGCGTTAAAGTTTGTGCCTAATAGTGTTTATGATTTATTGATTTTTAAAACTGTTCATCCTGCTTCAATAAGCATGTTCTTCCTATTAAATTTTAAAAGAATTATTGTAAAGGAAATGAAATTGATTTGTAAGCTCTCCGTCGATTTACCGTTTTTTGAAGATTTGCGTTGTGCGGGCATCGTAGTAATGATTACCACGATTGGCGGTCATGGGTTGTCGCTTAGTACCATCAGTTCCGCAAAGATTCGATTGATCTACATTTCCACGTACAAATCGAGTTCGTCTTCGTGATGGATGGGTGTTGATTCGTCCATTTCCTCCGACAGCTTCAATATCGATCATACTTACCTCGAGAAACCAAGATTAGATCGTACCTCATTTCCAGTGGTTATTATGAACGACGTTGTAGCGTTCGGAGAAAATAGACGAATCAGCCCCCAGCCACCTCGAAGGCGAAATCATTGCGTACTTGGAAATGAGGATCAATAAAATATTTGCGAAACTGATAGTGAAAAGCAACAACCCACCATCGTCAATCGATTAAATGTTTTTTCTTCTTATAGGTACGATATTCCCATTCAATGATGTTTCTTTTCACCTCTTCAATTCACGGCTCCCGACTTTGTGAGACATTTTATCACACACTATATGATAAGGAACCCGTAAAATTGACCTCGTTACGTCGGGACAGGGGGCTTGAAATAAGGTTAAATACCTTGGTGAATCGTAGTTTAGGGATATCCTATCCTAGACGAATGTGTAAACCTGCACATTGGTTTCGTTTACACATTCGTCTAGGAGATTGTACCGTCCTATTATCCCACATTCTTCACCCAAATATATAGTGGTTAAAGGGCGTAATTCCGGCTCCTACTGATGAGTCGTCAGTAAACACGAAACGAATGTGAATGAGATTATACTTTCCGCCCATGCTGCCTTTGGTTTATCCTTCTGGTCACAACTGAACTAATTTGTTACTAGGTTTGCAAAACCTAATACATACTTGAAATTTTAATGGTCTTTTTATCATCTATGTTTCATCATAATTCTTGTTTAAAAACCCTGCGCGATATGGCATCTACTCGAGCTCATTGGCGATCTTGTTGCAGATTTCTAGTAGATACGTCATCGTAACTTTCGTTCTTAATAAATCAGAGTTGGCTGCGAGGTTTCGTTTTTTTTGTCGTGATACAGTGAAACTTACGAGAAAGATATATTGCTGATATTGCCTTAACTTAAAACTGACTTGACCATAATGGTGTTGTGTGGAGGTTTAGTTTGCCTCAATTCTTTGGTTTATCTGGATAAATATACTCATAGTAACTAGGTACTCTCTCTCTCTCGTAAATCTCACTAATAATTTGTGTGCCTAATTGATTAATGTTGTTATTTATAAAAATATCATTGTTTTTGTTTCTCTTCTAATGGTAATATGCCAGTGAAACATTCGTTACAAATGGCTTTTGTTTTGCAGTGCATGATGATGATAATGATGAGTATGATGATGATGATGATGATGATGATTATGATGACGATGTGGTTATTGGAATTCGATTAGTAGTTCTCCAATAATCATATTGATCCTCATTTCCACGTACACGCCAGTCAAGTGGAGACTTTACTATAACACTGACTTTTAGAAAAGTAACATCATATCTACCTGGATTACTAGTTTTGAGACGGTAGAAGAATCGCTATTTCCCTTGAGTTGTGTTCTGAATAATACATATAGTGGCGTGGTCCAATAAATTTTGTTTACGTAAAGCAAGAAAATTGGAAATTCATGGTCATAAATAGAGGAGTAGCTTTCATGAGAAACGCCATCATATTGTATGAGTCACGTGTAAGCTGAATTAAAAAACGAAAGACTGGTAAAGGAGTTGAATGTCTTCTCCGCATAGCTTAGTGTGTTTTCTGCTTTAGTTAAATAGAGGCATCGTAGTAGGCAGTCGTACTTGCTTTTCATTGAATCCATTCAAGAGATCACTGTATTTTTAGACCTTTACCAACATTACGAAGAAATACATCGTGCTTTAAACGATATTCTGGTTGTAAACCTTAAATTAACATCGCTTTAACGTAACCCTCGACAAATTGAAGATTTTATTGCTTCACTTTCATAAAACATAATGCAAATTATGGATATTTTACTGTAAATTACACATTATTTCACCATTTGAAACACAATGTATAATTTCACGCTGCGCGATGGCCGATGCCTTCTGAAATCAATATATTTCGTAATTTAATTAAACGGGTGGTGGTAGCAATGCTTTAAATCAAGCTTGCAATCTTGAAGCAAACACCAATCCCATTGTAATTAACCACTCGTCGAACAATATAGCCTTATGAGATAAATATATATCGTAATTTAATTAAACGGGTGGTGGTAGCAATGCTTTAAATCAAGTTTGCAAGCTTGAAGTAAACACCAATCCCATTGTATTTAACCAGTCGTCGAACAATATAGCCTTATGAGATCAATATATTTCGTAATTTAATTAAACGGGTGGTGGTAGCAATGCTTAAATCAAGCTAGCAATCTTGAAACAAACGCAATCCCATTGTAATTAACCACTCGTCGAACAATATAGCCTTATGAGATCAATATATTTCGTAATTTAATTAAACGAGTGGTGGTAGCAATGCTTTAAATCAAGTTTGCAAGCTTGAAGCAAACACCAATCCCATTGTATTTAACCAGTCGTCGAACAATATAGCCTTATGAGATCAATATATTTCGTAATTTAATTAAACGGGTGGTGGTAACAATGCTTTAAATCAAGTTTGCAAGCTTGAAGTAAACACCAATCCCATTGTAATTAACCAGTCGTCGAACAATATAGCCTTATGAGATCAATATATTTCGTAATTTAATTAAACGGGTGGTGGTAGCAATGCTTTAAATCAAGTTTGCGAGCTTGAAGCAAACACCAATCCCATTGTATTTAACCACTCGTCGAACAACATAGCCTTATGAGATCAATATATTTCGTAATTTAATTAAACGGGTGGTGGTAGCAATGCTTTAAATCAAGCTTGCAAGCTTGAAGCAAACACCAATCCCATTGTAATTAACCACTCGTCGAACAATATAGCCTTATGAGATCAATATATTTCGTAATTTAATTAAACGGGTGGTGGTAGCAATTCTTTAAATCAAGCTTGCAAGCTTGAAGCAAACACCAATCCCATTGTATTTAACCACTCGTCGAACAACATAGCCTTATGAGATCAATATATTTCGTAATTTAATTAAACGGGTGGTGGTAGCAATGCTTTAAATCAAGTTTGCGAGCTTGAAGTAAACACCAATCCCATTGTAATTAACCAGTCGTCGAACAATATAGCCTTATGAGATCAATATATTTCGTAATTTAATTAAACGGGTGGTGGTAGCAATGCTTTAAATCAAGCTTGCAAGCTTGAAGCAAACACCAATCCCATTGTAATTAACCACTCGTCGAACAATATAGCCTTATGAGATCAATATATTTCGTAATTTAATTAAACGGGTGGTGGTAGCAATGCTTTAAATCAAGCTTGCAAGCTTGAAGCAAACACCAATCCCATTGTAATTAACCACTCGTCGAACAATATAGCCTTATGAGATCAATATATTTCGTAATTTAATTAAACTGGTGGTGGTAGCAATGCTGTAAATCAAGCTTGCAATCTTAAAGCAAACACCAATCCCATTGTAATTAACCACTCGTCGAACAATATAGCCTTATGAGATCAATATATTTCGTAATTTAATTAAACGGGTGGTGGTAGCAATGCTTTAAATCAAGCTTGCAAGCTTGAAGCAAACACCAATCCCATTGTAATTAACCACTCGTCGAACAATATAGCTAAACTGTCGCCAGTCGTACGCACTGACGCGTTTAGTCCTTCTATGATCATCATCAGAGTACGACGGCATATGACTAACGAGGATCAAACAACAATGCATATATATGGAATGAAAAATTGGATATGCGTCTCTCATCTCTAGTAGTCTCGCATAAGTTGTACTTGACTGGAAATGCTGGCATTAACTTTTGCAGCTTTATATATATATATATATATATATATATATATATATATATATATATATATATATATATAAGTTGGCTTTAAAGTGCATTGTCAAAAGTTTCATATGGCATAGCTCCACTTTTTAGGTTTAAACATTCAATAGGGGACTGTACGTCTATTGTCCCACATTCTTCACCCAAATATAGTGGTTAAAGGGCGTAATACCGGCTCCTGCATGAGTCGCCGGTACTTATGACTTTGCTCGGCTGACTCCTTTGGAGGATAAGCCGGCTCCATAGAAATCCCGGATTATACCTCTCCATGCCGGGCGGTTGGCAGCCATTTCGGAACATCGAACATTCCAACACCCGAAATAAATAGGTGTTTTCGCGCTGATACAGAGCGAGTCGCTTGCCGGGGACGCCGTAGCATGAACGGTATTTGTGACATTTCATGGAGTTTCTTGGGAATTTGGTACAAGTGGTGTCCCCTCACCACTCGCCAGTAAGCACGAAACGAATGTGCATGAGATTATACTTTCCGTTCATGCTGCCTTTGGTTTATCCTTCTGCTCACAACTGAACTAATTTGTTACTAGGTTCGCAAAACCTAATACATACTTGCATATATATTAGTTCTTCGCAACAAACAGTATTTAACTGTAATATATTGAATTGAATGATGTCATGCTTACCGCGAAATGTGATAACTGATATCGATGAAGGCCAGAGTGTATGGTTTAACTGGAGTAACAGGTGTTCGGAAATTGTTGTAATTCTCAATTTGGGTGAACTTTAGCATAAATTTATATCCATCAGGTTGGTATCATGTACCGACTCGGAAACCATAGTGTTAGTATCCGGTACTCATCGATTTAAAAGGTATCAGTTACTAACACAATAGCCATAGTGTTAGTATCCTTTACAGACTCGGTATATATATTATATAGTGTGAGTTAGCATTGAAGTCGCATTGTCGTTGACTTTAGATTATGTTAGCTTCACTATTACAGGTTTACACATTCGTCTAGGAGATTGTACCGTCCTATTATTCCACATTCTTCTACCAAATATATAGTGGTTAAAGGGCGTAATACCAGCTCCTACTGATGAGTCGCCAGTAAGCACGAAACGAATGTGAATGAGATTATACTTTCCGTTCATGCTGCCTTTGGTTTATCCTTCTGCTCACAAGTGAACTAATTTGTTACTAGGTTCGCAACACCTAATACATACTTGCATATATATTAGTTCTCCGCAACAAACAGTATTTAACTGTTAAATGCCAATCCCTTTGTATTTATATTTCGTAATTAACATATTAGTATGTTCCCATTCCTAGTGGGCCGTTCGTTGACTGAATAGTTATAAAGGCATTGTTTTCTATATGTTCCGCGTGGGCATTATTCAAGTCAATCCTCCGAATCAATCATTCGGCGATCGTATTAATAAAAGAATAAAAACGTTTTCATAGGCTTTTTAACGCTGTAATAATGTTAAGATGCAGCTTTGGATATTGACTTTGATATTTTTTGCTAAAAATGTTAGCTTTGCATTGCAGTTTTTACCTGTTTGCATGCGATTTTAAAATGTAATTGGTTTTTAGCAGTTTATTCATGGTCATGTTGCCAAAATTTCATGCTTTGGTTTTTATACATTTTTAGCGACCAAACAATGTGCTCAAAGAGTTTTGCGAAATTGTTGGAGTTTCTGGAGAAACGATCCGAGTAAGTATTCTTTTTCTTTGTTTATAAATTACATAAAGCATTTAGTTTTTGCGCGGGTAGTAACAAAAATAGTTAAATCACATTTACGAGATTGAGATAAACAACATTCCCATCTAAACTAACTAGCCGCACAATATAAAACTACCGTCAGTCGTACGTACTGATGCGTTTTGTCCTTTCGTGATTCTCACAAAAACCCAACGGAAAACTGACTGAGGATCAAACGGCAGTGCCAAAGAAGGAAAAATTAGATTTGCGGATCACACCTGTAATAGTTTCTCTTCAGATTTCAAGTCAATTATAATATATGCGAGACTACTAAAGTTGAGAGTCGTATATCTAATATTAAGTTCATATATGCATTGTGATTTAATTTTCGCTAGTCAGTTTGCTGCTATAAACAATGCTTCCACACATTTAGGTTACAGTTGTCGGAGTTCTCCCGGGCGGTAAATTAGTCGATCTTGACTAGGAAGACAATATTGTATTATTATTCGAGATTTTGCTCCGGCCACCTTGAATAGATTAGCAGTCGTTACATATTTTGACATGAAATTCGCACCCTCTAAATGTAACATACTTTTATAAGATAACCCACCTCTTACTCAAATTCAGCGACTTTAAAGTAAAGATCTGGACTAAGCTGACAGGTTTACATATCTTAACAGCTCTATCAATAACTCAGACAATTTATCTGGCGAATTGAGTATGAGAATCGAGAAAGCTAGATTAAATTTCTCCAACCTTCGTGTTTACAATGCATCTGTATATGACGTTTCACTATACGCTATTGTGACTAGGCCCCCTATAAAAGATGATATTAGACGCTTATATGCATTCGACAATCGTTTGTAGAAGTACAACACATATAGGCCGCCAACAGCGACTAAAAAACGCTGACAGCCGTAGATGTATTTTAGGATTTGCCAAGAAGTGTTTCCCGTTCGAAAAACAAGTAAGGCTCCATCCACTACGTTGGCTCGATCTTGTTTTGCATATTCCCTCATTTCGATTGATCATTGGAGCATTTTTCTCTCATCCAACGCCAGATTGGCGTAACAAATAAGATGGACAGATTTTGGTAAATAATTAATGCAAATTACATCCTGATTGGGTTTTATGGGACCCATGTGCTCATCATAGCTATTGGTTTGAAACACTGCGCGATATGGAATAGAGTCGAACTCAGTGGCGATATTGTTTCAGATTTGTGATAGAATCATCTAAATAACTTTCTATTCTTAGTTGAGCAGGGTTAGCTTCGAGGTTTGGTTATGTTCGTTGCATGAAACAAAGAATATCACAAGGAAGCTTTATTGTTAATGCTCCGTTGCCTTCATGCGGCTTGGCCTGTAATAGTGTAGGATGATGATATATATATATATATATATTTATATGGTTATATTATGTCGGTATGTATGTATGTGTATATGAATGTATGCATATCATCATCGTCATCATACACAGTCATAACTAATGTTTCCTTGCCATATAAACATAAGAAGCGAGTCAAAAAATTTAAGAAAATGTTTATAAATAAAAACATAAATAATAATTTAGGCACAGTGAGAATTACGAGAGCGAGAGAGAGGGAGAGAGAGAGTACGTAGTTACTATGAGTATATTTATCTAGATAACACACAGAAGTGAGGCAAGATAAACCTCTACACAAAACTATTATGATCATGCTAGCATTGAGTCAAGACAAAATGTGCAATACGGCTTCCTTGAGGCTTTCAGTGTATCACTTACTAAGAAAAGAAAGTTGACAAGATACTTCTACTCTAAATCTGAATCAAGGTCGCCGCTGACCTCGATTCTGTGTTATATCGCGCAGAGCTTCTAACCAAGATCTATGTTGCGCATGCGGACCACATCCTGGCAGACGAGTGGGTCCTATACAACCCAATTTGCATGTTGTTAACTTTGACTGATTCTGCCATGTCAAAATCTGACCACTTTGTTTCGTAGGTCAATCTGGCACTAGGTGAGAAAACAGTGCCCCACTGGGCAATCGCATTGAGGGCATACGCAAAACGTGACATAGCCAACCTAGTTGATGGAGCCTTATTTATTTTTCTAACAAGGAGCACTTGTTGGCATATAAAAATTTAGTCTACGGATGTAATCGTTGTTTTTTCGTTGTTGATAACCAATATGTGCTTTTCTTCTCAACCATCACCGGACGAATGTCTGTAAACGTAAAAAATCATCAACTCTAAGGGGCCATATATGTATGTTTGAACGAATGTTTATATGTATGTATGCATATATGTGTTTTTGTATGCCTTTCTGTATGTATGGACGTATGTATGGACGTATGTATGCATGTATGTATGTATGTATGTATGTATGTATGTATGCATGCATGCATGTACGTATGTATTTATTCGTTTTTATGTATTCATGTACATGTGTTTGCATGTATATATATTCATGTATGTATGAAGGTTTGTATGCATATATACATGTTTGAATCGATAGGACATGTATTTATTCACGTGTGTATGTTTTCATGTATGTATCTACGTATATATATATATATATATATATATATATATATATATATATATATATATATATATATACTATATATATAAATCAGTTATACATAGATACCTGTATGTCTTTATGCTGTATTGTTCAACTTGTCGTTCCCACGAACTAATGAGTATTTATCCTCGATTGTAATAGCCATTACATCTACAAAATTTAAAAATTATGTATATAATCACTGTTCCCAACTTAACCATATGTAAATATGAAACATGTTTTCATACTTAAGACACATTTATCTCATTTCATTCATCCAGTCGCACATACTGACGCGTTTCGATGTTCCAGAGACCATCATTGCACGACTACAAGCTGATAATCGAGAATCAAACAAAAATTCATATATAATGTAACAAAAATTAGACCAGCGGCGCACTCCTAGTAGCATTGCATACATTGTACTTAATTTGAAATGTCTGGTGCACAGTTTCTGCCATCAGGAACGTAGCATTTTTGCCACATGAATGCGAGTTATGTAATTAAGCATTAATTGATTGCGTGAATGGTGATAGCAATTTTGTAAACCCAGATTTTTTTGGTTCAGAGGAATACCAATAAAGTTTTATTCATCGAATCGCACAATGTAATAAAAATGTAACAACAAAATGTAATGTCACACTTACTGACGCGTTTCGACCTTCCTGGATCATCATCAAAGTACGACAACAAACTGACTAGCGAGGACCAAACCGCAATGCATTTATATGGAAAGCAAAATTAAATATGCGGCTCTCATCTCCAGTAGTCTCGCATAAGTTTTACGTGACTGGAAATGTTAGCTGCACGGTTTCTATGCCGTCACGAACACTAACTTTTTTTAGCTTTCACCAAATTGATTTCGCGAGTGGTGATAACAATTCTTTCTGTCAGGTGGATCCTCCTATTTATCGTATTTGATTGAAAGTTCCCGTTCTGCCGGTATTAGGCACCGGGCCACTTGAAAAAGTGCTACTTGTGAGCCTAGGTCGAAATATTACTGATCCCCATAATCCCTTCGCTATGATGGCATCAGCGCGATATTTATAAACCACATTTTGGAGCTTCATTTCTAGTTCTATCTTCGGTATTTCAGCACACAGTACGCGCCCAAACGCAATTTATGACAAAACCGCGTTCATTTTCAAACATACACCAAAATAGTTTTTCTCGTCCTTTATATAATATTTCAAAAAGATTTTCCCGATAGATACTTTTGTAGCGGAGAGCTAATATATATGCAATTGTGTATTAGGTGTTGCGCACCTAGCAACAATTCACTTCAAATATGACCAGAAGAATAAACCAAAGACAGCATGAACGGAAAGTATAATCCCGTGCACATTCGTTCGTGCTTGCTGGCGACTCATCTGTAGGAGCCGGTATTGCATCCTTTACTAAAACATATAGTGGGTAGAGGGCTCCTACTATTTCATCATCATGCACAGTCATACAAAAGCCAAAATTGACTAATGTTTTACTGCCATATAACCATAAGAAGAGAATACTGTAATTCGTATTGTTCATGGTTTAATGTGGAATGTAAAAGAACACTAGGTCGCCCAGTCCTAGTGAGGATGGTTTGTGTTCGGAATTTTCCTTCTCCTAGATAGTGTGCCAACCAAGGCTGATGAGCACTATCAATCCAAATTTAAGTGACCAAAGTTTCCTTCAGCAGCCCAAACTTGCCCTACGCGTCTGCCACGCTTGCTATCATTTCGTCAAACATATTTAACAATAAAAGTTACTGCACAATTAGACCAAACTCGAAGCTTCACGTGAAACGGAATGATAGCATATATATATGAACACGAATTCCTAAAAGGACTTTTATTCCCGTAATTTGACTTGCATTATGCGATATTTGAGAGGAAACGAACGCACTTACATGTTTACTTACAGTTAACACGAAACCAATGCGCATATGAGATTATATCCTTCTTTTTTTCCGACTTTGGCTTATTTTTCTTATCATATTTTAATTAATTTGTTACTAGGTGCGCAACACAATCATATTTATAAATTCTCCACAACATACAATATCTAACTATTATATATTTTTTTGAATGAGCCATTATGAAAGCAAAAAGTGATAGCCGATATCGATCAAGGTGGGAGTGTTTCGATTTGCTTGAGTAACAGGTGTTCAGATGTAGTTGTAATTCTAAATTTTGTTAAACTTAAGCATGTATTAAAATCCATTGTGCAGGTACCGTGTATCGACACGGCATCCATAGTTTTTGTACCATGTACCCATTTGACAACCATAGGATTGGTATCAGATGCTGACACAATGGCCATAGTGTTAATACCTTTTACAGGCTTGGTATATATATTAAATATAATGAGTTGGCTTTGAAGTCGCATTGTCGATGACTTTATATGAAATTAGCTTCACTACTTCAGGTTTACATATTCGTATAGAAGAATGTACCGTCCTATTTTCCCACATTCCTCACTCAAATATATAGTGGGTATAGTGCGTAATACTGGCTGCTACTGATGAGTCAGCAATAAGCATGAAACGAATGTGCTCGAGATTGTACGTTCCGTTCATGCTGACTTTTTTTTACTTTCTGGCTGCCCTCGTTACGATCCGCGCTTATTATCACCGAATATCGAAATCAGTCCCGCAAACTGACGGCTGGAATAGAAGTTCAAAACTTTATCCAAATGGCAAGAAAATCTATTTTGGTAAATATTAGAAAACTATTTCGATGAAAAAAGAAAAGCTACAAACATTTTTCTACCTGTTTGTTTTTTTTACACTTGAAAAATAATTGTTTGTTCTTTTTAATGATTACCTTCTTCAGGTTCACTATTTTGACGTTGACATTTTCGGATTGCGTTCATTTGTACGGTAATGGAATGCTTCCAGTTGGTGCATATTCTATTCAGCCAGCGACTTGCAAAAGCAATAAGATCAAGGTAATTCATATATATATATATATATATATATATATATATATATATATATATATATATATATATCCTTTTTAATGCAAGCCGTAATAAAATTCATAGTACCTTTCCATGTGCAAAAATAAAAAGAAATTTTATCAGATACAGGAACCGCTTCTATCTATTTTTCTTCTCAAGTATCTACAAATGAACATCTCTTTATATATAAATTGAAAAGCAAAACAGGAGATGATGCAACTACGCACTGATAAAGACAAGGGCGTTGTTATAATGAACAAATCTGACTACCTACAAAAGAAGTAAAACCTGTTGAATGACAATATAAAATTCATACGTCTAGACGATAAATCATATAAAATAGACAATGTGGAGCGCATAGTAATAAATTAAATTAAGATAATGACTGATGACGGTTTAATTGATGGGGCCACTGCACCGAATCTCAAGCCAGTTGGATCTTCTACACTAACAATATACGAATTACCAAAAACACAAAATGATTGTACTATGAGGCCAATTCTATCAATGATCAATTCTCCGTTTCATGCACTGGCTAAATGGTTAGCACGTATACTTGAACCATTACGCAATATATTAGGTAATTATTCGGTTGCCGATTCGTTTGAGTTCGTAAGCACAATTCAAGATATAAATGTTAAAAGCAAGATTATGGTATTCTTTTGATGTTTCTTCTTGGATTACAAATGTTCCAATTGATGAAACCATTTACATTATAGCCAAAGTTGGAGAACATAACATATTACCATGGCCGATGCCATGTCACACTACGCAAGCTTATCTTATTATACACGAAAGACATACGGTTTCATTTTAATGGAAGCATCTATAAACAGACTGATGATTTGGCAATGGGGGGCCTTTTATCGCAAGTCTTGGCTGAGATTTTTCTAGGGTATATAGAGTACGCATCATTAAGGTGTGACATAAGTAAATGTGCTCAATATATACGGCACGTGGATGATATCTTCCTTGTCCTTAAGATCAGATCGCAATCACGAAAACTGCTTCAAAGTTTCAACAATACACATAAGAATGTAGGTTTTACGTCAGATCACAAGAAAGGTGATTATCTGCTATTCTGGTCTGCACATTATTTGCATTACAGCAGTTTTGTGCCATTTCAGTATAAATTATCAACAGTTCGTGGCTGCTTTTCAAGATTTAAAAGGTTGGTTAGTCCAGATGCGAAAGACAATTAATATAATAAAGCAATAAAAAATGTAATGTCTAATGACCTTCCCTGACAATTAATTGAATCAATTATTAAAATGGGGATTAAACAGAAATAGACGTATTACGGACCAGAAAAGAAAGCAGTCTACCTGAACATCCAATTTAAGGGGGATGCAGTTTCCCGAATGGCACAAAAGAATGTTGAAGCTGCATTAACACGCACATTTAATGCAGCTAAACTACGAGTGTTATTAAAGGTAACACACCTGTCGTTATCAGCAATCAAACAGAAACAGTCGTTAATGTCCACATTAAGTATTATTTACCAATATACATGCGCAAGTTGTCGATCGACCAGACGATTAATTACTCGAATTGGAGAACATTCTAACTTAAACGCCTGTTATAAATCGAATGGTGAGTACACCGTCTGCAATTGCGCTACACGTCGTTGGATCATCACACGTATGTTCTCCAGACGTAGCATTTAAAATAATTACTAAATTCAATAGGAAAATGGAGTTAGCTACTTACGACGCTTAATGGATAAACAAATTGCGGCCGGATTTATGCAAGCAGAAGAAGCATGTTCATGCATTGAGCTTGAACTGGAGGTGACGCATGCAATTGATTGGTTTCCCTTATTTCATATTTTCTCCATGTTTACATTTTTCTATCTTGTTTTTCCTTTCAATTTATATATAAAGAGATGTTCATTTGTAGATACTTGAAAAGAAAATCAGGAAGAAGCGTTTTTCTTATCTGATATATATATATATATATATATATATATATATATATATATATATATATATATATATATATATGTTTCACCAATTTTTCAAATATGAGAATTTTACATTTTATTTTAGTGATTAACAACAGAATATTAACGGAATGAGTGCCAGCGTGCCAAACTCAAATGTTAAGTTTCGTTTGCTTAATGAAACTTTTGCCAATGACTTCTGGGCAGATAGTGATTATCAGCGTTGGTGGGCGAACTGTCTAAGAGAAGGAAATCTAAATGAAAGACATCGACTTTATAAATTGGCGACCTTATGTTCCTTTGCGGCAACTTAATGTAAAATACGAACTATAATGTTTCCATACTGCATCGGTCGTTGCACAAGATAGAAAGGGTCGCCCTTTCTGCTAAGTCGTGCAGTGGAGATAAGCGAAATCGGGCTAATAAAAACACCTTCATTTCTGATTCCGCATCTTTTCCCTGTCTTTTCTGTTCCGAATCTAATAGTAATGTCCTTTTAGATGCTATGAACATTATGGGTGTTGATCTTATCACTAAGTCAAATATCGGATTATAAAATATCGAAAATAGTTTATGTAAACTACTTTTCATTAGACCTAGGTATGGTTTTAATGTCAATAGGGATCTAGCTAATATGAGTATGGTTACCCAGATCACACTCATAAACGAAGCAAACTAAACCTCTACATAACATCGTTATAGCCAAGTCTGCTTTAAGTCAATGTGCAATCGGCAATACGGCTTCCTTGCGGTTTTCACTGTATCGCGTCATGGGCCGAACAGCACATTGCTTTTTACTCTTCCCAACTGAGAAAAAGAAAGTTAATAAGGTAACTCTACTAGAAATTTGCAACAAGACCGCCACATATCTTGATTCGACGCCATATCGCGCAGGGTCTCCGGACAAGTTCTAAGATGCGCACTTGGACTCCATCTTGGAAGACGAACGGGTCTTATACTATCAAATCTGGCTGTATTTAACTTTAGCTGATTTTGACATGTAAAATTCCGTCCACTTTTTTTTACGATAATCTAGCGCTGGCTGAGAGAATACCGCTCTGCATGGTAACCGAATAAAATGCGTACGTAAACACGACTGAATCATCACATTTGGTGGAGCTTTATTTGTTTGCCTAATGCGGCGCATATTTTATCCGAATTAGATATACGTCTACGGATTTCAGCGTTGGTCATTCGTTGTTGGTAGCCTATATGTGCTATGCTTCTCGGACAACGATGGTTGAACTTCTGTAAGCGTCTGAAATAATCAAATCTAAAGGGCTATATCCCACACACGTGTATTAAATCTGCTCGTACAGCTGAATTTGACACGATATTTAAGGTTAAGAGATATGCTCGCGTAAGATAATCGAAACAAATTACCTAGATATCACTGGAATCAAGCGTATACCTCGATGATTGTCACTGGAATAACGGTTACCTTTTAAGAAAGGATTGATAGTAGACTCACACGAAGCACATAGTACGATGTCCTCATTCAGTGTATTATAAACATTGTGTACACTTACTTATATCTCACTTCGGTGATGTGCTCTCAAAATCCCTAGGAGTATCTCATGTTCCACTGAATATGAAACCTTCCGTTGAAGCAAATTTTAAATCTTATACGCATAAAGAATAACTTCACACAGATTGTCTTTATATATTCACAATTTTTGGATCAATTTCTATAGCCCGGTTGGCTAGACGTTTACTCATCAAACGTCTGTGTCAAATCGAATTTTGAACAAAAGCCTGGAATTGTAGAAATTAAGACGATTGCTACCAATCATTCAAATGTGTTCTCTAAGACAAAATTTCTGGTAAACTAACTTACCGTCATGTACGTTTCGTGAATGAACATAATTGGTATTCAATTCCATCTTCGTTTTGAATTTTAGAACAAGGCGAAGAACAATACCGAACAATTATTTTCTTTATTGCTAGATTTCTTCTTAAATGCGTTTTTCCTTAAGTGATATAAAAGTTAGCGTGTATCAGGTTTTCTAAACGAAGTTTTGTATCCAGAAAGTGATACAATATACATTGGCAATTCGTTATTACTTTTCAAATTATTACATTTATTATCTGTTTTAATATTTTTTAAATTATTATTTTTATTTATATCGATTGGTGTTAGATTTTGAAATTCCAGTTGAATCCATCGTTAAACGAAGCTGTTGTTTTTGCGAAACAGTTTGGTCAAACAAAGAAGTTGATTGTTTACAAGGCAAGTTCATTGGAAACGTTATTAATTTCATTAATGTATTTAAAGATTCATTTTATAAGCGTGATTTTACGTTGTATTTAGTGTTTTCAAGTGGAGTGCATTGCGTATTTGTCTATTGCACGTACCTTTATTCGTATGAAGTGTGACAGTCATTCTCGGCGATATGACCGAAAAACTCGTATCCCTAATCCACAGAACGATTTGAGATCAACAAAGGCAGTAGTACTTCTATTGCACATATGATGTGTGGGTTTATGCTCAGTGAATAATGAGGTACCACCATTAATTGCCTTACTACTTTTTCTCCTTCCATCTGAGCACGACATGCAATAATTGCTGCTGGTCGAATCGTCTGGAGCATTACCGATCCGATTGTCCATTCTCCACCAGTCAGATATTTCCACGGTTCAGGGAGTATTTCTTCTATAGTAAGTTCAGCAAAGATTGTCACAACCACTGGATGGTGTTTATTTCGTTATTTAAGCGAATATTACATGTGTTTCTAGTAGGCGCTAGTAACTAAAATCCAGTTCCTAGTCTGCGCATGTCAGATCTCTCCCTAATATGAAAGGTGAAGGTGTTCCTGATGCCTCAAATTCGGTTAGTCCCAGCAGATGGTGCTTGTCAGCCTTGGACAGCAGACCATCTGTAAATCGGAAAAATTAGAATCTTGTTTCTCTATCGCTTAGTGAGCATATCCTAGGTGTGAGTATGCTTCGTACATCTCCAAGAAAAACAAATTCTGCTGTCTTGTAGGTCACACTTGAATGTGTAAAGGTTAGTGAAGCAAGATGGAAGGGAAGACCGAATAGTATTGGGAGTCTGTTTGCACAATATTCACAGATACCTGTGTGTTCACGCCTATCAAGCCAACTTAATTGTGGTGGTCAACTGTTGTATACCATTATATGTAAATTAATCATCATCATCATTATGAACAATCATAGAAAGTCAATTATAACTAATGTGTCATTGCCATATAACCATAAAAATGAAATAAAAAAAGGAAATTTTTATAAATAACGACAAAAATAAAAATTTAGGCACACAAATTATTAGTGAGATTTATGAGAGAGAGAGAGAGAGAGAGAGAGAGTGACTTACTAATATTGGTATATTTATCTAAATAATACCCAAAAGTTATGCAAACTAAATCTCTACACAACACTAGTATGGCCAAGCCCGCATTAAGTCAAAGCAACCGACAATACAGCCTCCTTGCGAGTGTCACTTTATCACGTCGTAAACACGACCATTTTTGTTCCGGCGCCCTTTTACGTACAATTACAGTTGTGTATATTTCAAATCGTCCATTGTGTTGGCTGTGGTAACTCTATGAGAATGTTACGTACACATTCTGCTCGTCAGGCTACCGATGGTGAGAAAGGTTCGACCGGCTCATTATCGAGAATTATGTAAGACAAGAATATTTTCTTGATCACACTGCCTCTACCAAGAGATTTGGATAGATGAGAAAATGGGCGGCTGTTTAGCGCTGAACAGAGTCCTTTGAATAAATTCTACTTATTATAAATGGGCTGTGGTGGACATAAATTCGCTGGAGTCTTAAACCTCTTTATTTATTTATGTATATATGCGTGTAGTAAGTATGTGTAATCTCTAGACTATAGATAAGGAGTCGTGGTCTTTTAGCGTACAATTTATAATTATTTTTTAGTATCTAAACATGTCTGGAAGAGGACGAAACTGGTCTAGTGGATTAATTGCCTTCATGTGCGGTAGTGTGGCTCAGTGTTTAGAGTACTAGATTCCGAAGCAAACGTGCTCAGGTCCGAGTTCATTCCGCGGCAAATTCTGGACACTACGTGATGAGTTCTCAATAAAGACGAAACCGGTCTACTGGATGAATTGTCTTTTCCACACTATACAATACTTAGCTTATACTTTACAGGTTTTTATATCAAGATCGCAACCTTGACTAAAAGTAATGTCTGGAAAATTCGGAGAAACCACTTAAAGTCCACAAGTGTATTCTGTTCTTCTTTCTATTGAGAAATCTGCGTAGAATTTTTCTGTATTCGCGTAAGATTATATTGATAACACATTAATAAATGAATAATGCATCTCTTCAATAAAGGGTTCCAGAAGAGCCTATACCGTCAATGCATGTTTAACGAGTTCTCTTCAATGGACGCTGTTCACTGGTAGTTGCCTGCAGATTTTCGCTCTTCCGAGTGTTCCTTGTTCGGTGAAAGTTTGTTGATCAAATGTTCGTTATCTCGTGACTTTCCTTCAAACCCAGCGGTCTAATGTTTTCTTCCCTGTAGCTTAGTGAGCAGGATGTGTAAGCGGTCTCACACGATAACCAATCCAACGAAAAGAGCGATGACGGTACATCTTAAAGAGGCAATATACAACTTTTCGGCTCATAAATGTCTTTCCTGTGTTATACTTCTGTCTTTCTGGTACCCTGTCTTTGGCAGTTATATTTGTTGATCTTCTATGTATCAGCTAAAATAAAGGCCCAACAGTATGTATGATTTGAATTTCTTGGACTGGCTGATTTATATAAAGTAGCGATTGTAAAGCGATATGCACACTATTCCAAAGACAGCTGCGACAAAGCTAATACGTCCAGGAATCTGGAGGGAACCCGATCAGTCAGGTTTCATTATAGAGTTCTGGACATCGATATTAAAAAGTGCGCCGTTCGGCATCACCTTAGGTTTTGAATAAAACATGGCCACAATATTAGTTTTCGATGCATTTGGCCTTAGACTATACCGATTTGACGCTTTATGAACCTCGATAATGGCTGTCTGGATCTTGTTTTATTTTCCTACGAAATAGCAGCATAATCGGCATATTCGAAATAAGCAAATTGATCAAGATTATGCATTTCTGCTAAAAGCGTTGCACAGCCTTTTTTCCCATATTGCATCGACTATGAAATGAATTAAGATAGGAATAAAAACGCATATTTGTCTAACTCTGGGACCAATCGCAAGAGGTTGATCAAGGCCGTTTCTAATGTGGAAATGATCTAATAAATCAGAATTAAAGGATTCAAATGGAAAACCGTTGGTCACAACATCATCGTTAGGCATAACTCGCCATATTTTGCCGCGTCTTCGATTCCAAATCAACTATATACTCCAGACTAGAAGTTATGTTAAGTCCCTGATACTTACAGCGAATCTCGAGTTTGCGACAGAGTGCAATAATTCGCTTAACGTTTACAATTCATAGTCAGATATCTGCCTGAGTTGACCTAGTACGTTTCTCTTGTTCTTGAATTCTTCGAGGTCTAATAACTGTTACGAGTTCTAAAGCAGCACAGAATAGATGGGTACCGCGCTAGTTGGAGGTAGTGGTAGTGTTGCGCTTTTATAGATAGGCGTCACAACTGTTCTCTTCCACACAACTGGAACAAATTTAGCACTTAAATACGTGGCGATAAATTTATTCGGGTTTTTCAGAACTTTTAAACACAGATTTAAATAGTTCGATAGTGAGGCCGTTTATTCCACTGATTTTACTGTCTGCAAGACTTTGTCACTTTATTAAAATTATATAATTTTCTTGAAACTTGTGACAATGTTGTGAGGTCAATTGATCGATAACCACATCGTTTGCAACATGCGTGGATCGAAGATCTATTTGAGTGATTCAATTAAACAGTCAATGGTTGCGCGTGTGGTGATAAAAGTTCTTTAAATCAAGTTTGAGAGTTTGTATTAAGCACCAAACCCATTGTACATAACTAGTCGTAGATCAACGTAGCAAAACTACCGTCAGTAACACGTATTGACGCTTTTCGACCTTCCAAGATAATCATCAGAGTACGAAGGTCGAAACGCGTCAGTGCGTAAGACTGACAGTAGTTTTGCTATGTTGTTCAACGACTGGTCGAATACAATATTATTATTGTCCGATAATTAAGGTTCTATATGGGCTACGTTGAATGGATCAGCAGTCAACATTTCGTCTTGTTGTATTCCATATGCGCCTTCTTTCATTAAGATACATGCACATTTTTCAAGAGAAAAGGATCTGGATTTAGTAGGCAGGGTCACTGTTCTCGAAAAATGCACCAATAATATCAGAGCAGTCTTTTCGAGCATTAGAAATTTATGAAAAAACAAGAGCATTTCATTTCGCCTTCAAAGTCGTGTAAATGCTGCATCGTTACTACTACTACTCATACTGATAATAATACAAATACGACTAGTTTTGCTATACTAATAGTAGTCCTATTATTATTTTTATTACCGCTATTATTTTTTTGCATTATACCAACATACTATACTGAGTTAGGTAATGGTTAAATGTTGTTGTGCCTTACACAGCGCTGTTATTCATTGCATTTTCCCCGTCTTTTTCTTGTGCGGGACAGTTGATAGCACTCGTAGGTCGGTAAAATTTTGAATCCTTTGCATTTCCCAGTGCACAGTTTATGTTTGGCATTGCTTGATGGGCTCTCATCATCAGCATCATCATAATTAATATTATTTGAATCATTATTATCATCATTAGAGTCATTAGTGGTTCTGCCGAAGGCAAAGCATTACTATTACTATGCACCATACTTATTATTATTATATTTCTTCCGCATAAACTTTGGCGCGTAACTTGTCCCGCAGTTTTTGTCACGGACCCACAAAAGAGGCATCAAATCGTGCTATCTTTTGAGGAGGTGTGCTATGACTTTTATAAGCGATCGGGCGTACGATGTTCGTACACCGGGCGAAATATCGCCCGAAAAATCCCATAGACAATGCATTGAGTACCCTAGCAACTCAGGGCCGTTTTTGCCACTGCAAGCTCCACTCACATTTTTTTCAGGAAATGCAAATTCTAGTTATTATTGTCTTTATAACCATCATGATCATCACTAAAACAATACAGTAATACAAAAAATCGTATGCGTAATCGGCATAATCACAATAACGGAAGAAATTACATAGCAATAATGATAAATATTATAACTTAAGGCAAACCCCTGTCCAGAAACAAGGAATAGTAATTACGGAAGTAATGGATCTAGCCAATCCAAACTAAAGACAGACGCGATGTCACCAAAAGCTCTACACAACATATTCTTAGCGAAATCGGAAATTAATCCGTCTTAAGGTTTTCCGTATCGCTTTGTAAAAAAACGCACCTCGCAGGTAAATTTGTCACCAAAATCTAAAATGTTGATTGAGAGCGTGACTAAATTATAAATCGTTATCAAGTCGTTCATTGAGCGCGATAAGATGCCACATCACGAAGACTGTCCGACTAAAACCTTTGATGAAAAGGTGCTAAAGGATAAAGTTGCATTCTACTGCACAATGCAAAAGTAATCATAATTAAATCGTGACGAAGCCGGCGTGAATGTGATTCTTATTTTTTTTCCAAAAAAGTACTTGTTCGCAGATCCACAAATACATCTAAGACTTCGACGTTTCTTGAAACTTACCGATAGCCTATACAAGTTAGGATTCGGAGCAGATAATAAACGGATGCCGGCAAGCACAAGAGATCTTCAAATCTGAAGGCCCAAGTTTCACTACCGTATTAAATCAATGTCCATAACATAGCTCCCATTTATAAGGATTGGACCTTGTCCCGCGAATGATGGATTGTGTGCCTTCATAATTCGTTGGGGCAACTGGTGATGCAAAAGCGCTGATAAAATTACTCATACAAATCAGGCCAGTGAGAAGAAGTTAGACTAACGCAGCCTCAAACCCCTAGGAAAAGGCATCAGTATATTATTGATGTCTTCCGCCATTTTCTTTTGCGAGACAACTGATAGCACTCGTAGGTCAGTTGTTGTCTTTTTTCTGTGAGTATGGTGTCAACCCTGAAGATAGAACAAGAAATGAAGTCCCGAAAATTCGACAAAAATCGGAATGGACGCATACCAATGGGACAATTACGAAATACAAATACAATGGGATTGGTGTTTACTTTAAGATCGCAAGCTTGATTTAAACTATTGTTTCTAGCAATCGCGCAATCACTGATTGTTTAATTGTATTACCTATATGTGTGTGGCGAAAGCTACAAAAAGTTAATAATTGGGAAGGCCTATAAATTGTGCAACCGAAATTTACAGGCTACTAGGGGTGAAAGCCGCATATACAATTTTGCTTTGTGTATATATATATATATATATATATATATGTACATATATATATACATACATACATATATGTATATATATATATATATATATATATATATATATATATATATAGCATACGGTTGATCCTCGCTAGCCAGTTTGCCTTCGTACTCTGAAGATGATCGTGAAAGGTTGAAACGTGTCTCTGTTGCAACTGGCGGTAGTTTTGCTATGTTGTTCGAAGACTGGTTAAATTCAATGGGATTGGTGTTTACTTCTAGCTCGCAAACTTGATTTAAATAATTGTTACCACCACCAGCGCAATTAATTATTGTTTAATTCAGTCAAATACTTCTTTGTGGTCACTATTCGATGTCTTCACTGTTGCACCTAGTTGAGGACCATTAAATACCTTGGGGTTATTTGAGAAGACTACTAATGCATCCTACTTGTTCAGTCTCTGAAGATAATACAGTGATCGATTAGAATCACACGTGATGGACCGGAAATCGCGTGCTCAATTACTAGTTTTTAAGAATAAAATACTGGCGAATGCCTTACTAAGAATAAGCAACCAAATCTTGTTTTGCAAGGCATAAATAACTATGTATTTCTTAGTTAAGTGACCGCGAGGCAGAAGTTCCTAAGTGGAGATGTATTGTTGCATTTTACTGAGATATCGGTCACTTAAACACCCCGATCTGTAATTTCATCAATCAAGAGACACCTGTATGAGCGAAAATCTGTGTATATCTAGCGGTTAACAGGCTCCAATGGAAGACCCAGTTTTTTCTGCCTCATTAGCATAGAATCATCAGGAACTCATTGCTTATCAATGTATAGATCACCCTTTATAGACTCGGAAGTTGCAGTTGCCAGTTATTCTCTCGAAAAACTGTCAGGCATTGCGAAGAACATGAAGCATTTTAAACCTGGTTTTCTCATTTGACGTTTAATATATATTTATCAAGTTTGGAACGTGGATTTTATGTAGAATTGAAGTTTTATGGTTTCTGTCTATCACGGCATTTCCTGCTACCTGAAATCTCACCGCTCATTTCCTCAATGGAACAATCAACAAGCACTAAATGTTACGTGTAGTTAATTAGATTGGTTTGCTCTTCTCATGCAAGTAATCAAGCGGTTTTAATGTATTTCACTTGCTCGATGCGACGAATTTTAGTTCCGATTGGTCGCTGGTTGTAACAGACTACTTTCTTCGTGTTGTACAACGGACGATTCTAGAAAACGATATCCTTCCCTTCAAAGTCGAAGTAAATGAAGTTAAGGCCAACAGATTTGGCAATGTGCAAATTAATTTTTCATGCGACTGCATGAAATAGAATGCCATATGTGGTTTGTGATTGCGTAACATAAAACAAAAGGATCAAACACTTCGCGTAACACATTAAGCATCACTACGTGCGACAGTGATATTAAAGGAAAAATAATGTTTATCGGAAACAGTGATGAAAATTACGCAGAGATGTCTTAGTAAAACCAGGTGAAGATTATTAGAAATTTCAGCTAACCAAAGTATTGTAACATTGTCTGTTTCATTAATCATCAAGGAGGCGGTTTCGAAGGATGGTTTTTGTATTTTTTTTATTCGAAAAGAACAATGTATTATAAATATTGTTTATATTAGGTCAAATAGAGCCAGAATGATAAGCCAAAATCAGCACGATTAACGGATGTAAGCTCTTGTTCACGTGTATCGCGCTTATTAGTGAATCATCAGTATTCCTATAAGAATGTGTATTTAAACAGTAATGGAGTTAATTTAATATATAACGTTTTTGGCAATGCGATTTCAAAGCCAACTAACTGTACCTAATATATACCCACACTATGGTTGCCGAGTCGGTTCAAGATATGTTAAACATTAAGAATTACAACTGCTCCTGAACACCTGGTACTCTTGGTCAATATCGACATACATTTCACGATAATGCAGCATTATTAAGTGTGCAGATAGCAGTTAAATATTTTTGAGACGAAGAACTACTTATATATATATATATATATATATATATATATATATATATATATATATATATATATATACTATATATATATATACATGTATATTGTATTAGGTGTCGCATCTAGTTTAAATTCGTTAAAATAGGATACAGGATTGTCAGTAAATCAACGAAAGGTATATTTGCATTTACACATGCGTTTCTTGAATATTGGAGACTCATCAGTAGGATCTGGTATTACGCCATATACCCACTAAATATGTGGTCAAGGAATGTAGAACAACTGTGTCGTAAAATCTCCAATACGCAATTTTATACAAGCAGTAGTGGTGTTGACTTCATATAAAGTCTTCAAGAATGTGACTTCAAAGCCAACTCACTTTACATAACATATACCGAGACTGTAAAGGGTATTAACACTGGTTGCCCAGTCGGTACGTGGTATCAACAAATTGGTTTCAGCATATGTTAAATTTAACCAAAATTGAGAACTACACATATTTCTGAACGGCTGTTACTCCATAAAATCCATACACGCTGGCTTTGGTCAATATCATTCATCACATTTCATCATTCAATTAAATAGATAACAGTTGTATATTGTTTGTTACGGAGAACTAATATATATGCATTTAGAGTATCCACGATTTTCTTTCGTGGGTTTGCACTTTGCAATATCACCAGATTTACTTAAAGCTGTAATTGTGAGCATTTTGACTATGCGTGATTAGAGACATGATGATGGATCGGGAAATTCTTTTCCAAAACTTAGCCATTCAACGTATATTAGATCGTATCTCATTTCCAGTGGTTATTATGAACGATGTTGAAGCCTTCAGAGAAAAAGGGACGAATCAGCAACCCGCCACCACGACGATAAACTCGATGAGGATCAATCGGATCTTTGCGATAGCGGTAATCCACAAAAGATAATCGTTGATACTCTAAATGTCACTCGCACTGCGCAATCATTTAATAAATAGCTGATGGAATAATATAAATGCAGTTATAACTTAGCTTTTTTGTGCACCTAGTAACAATAATTCTAATCGTGCAGGTATTTTATGTCGTTTGTGCTGCATGAATTTTTATATGATGAACAAATGGTCTAGTCTGCATTACATGCTTTTATTATCGTTTTTCTGTAAATTTATTTTCAGGTTATGTTGCCACATCTTCACATGAGTCGAGCTATGCTAAAAGAGAAAACATCTGAAACTATTGCTTTGTGTATTTGTGTCAATGTAAGTGGTGCCGGATCGTTTTTCTGAAATTAATAAATTTTCAGCTTTATTGATGCTTGAATGTCTGCAGATTGGTTATTTTTTTAATCTTCGATTGCCATTACAAATTTCTTCCCCGGTTCTTTTTGTGTTTAACGTGTCGTTTCGGAATTTATCTTGTCGCTTTGACATACATCTTGGAACGTGAGAACGCGTGTCTGTTTGAATTATCGTGTATGTATTTGCATGAAAGTGATTTTTGGTTCGATAGTGACGCGTTCCTAAGTTTGCCAGAGTCTTGACTGGAATCAGATTTTGAGTCCGCCTCTCATGAAATACCAACGACATGATTTTACAGCTGTCTTCTAATCAGAGTCCAGATCCTGACCTGTACCTGGCGGATCTTCTCTTGCTGTCATGAGAATTGGTGAAGGCGTTCGTAGGCGCCTCAAAACTATATTCTACGGGCGTGTGTTTTCTTTAGCCTTGACTAACTAACCTCATAATAGGAAGGAAAATCCTGGAAGTCCTGTAACAGCTAAGGAGCATTTTGAATGATGAAACGTGCTTCTGTTGTAAATGTGACTTATTTTTTGCTTCCTTGCTGAGCACATTTTTCCATAGGAAGATTAGGGATGCAACTTCAACAAAAAGTCGCACAATTTTTATGGTGCCCTTCATAGTTTGTATATACTCTGATTTAATAACTCCTTCTGATTTGATAACGACTTCAAGG
The DNA here is from genome assembly GCA_029291075.1 of Eudiplozoon nipponicum. Classification (NCBI taxonomy): domain Eukaryota; kingdom Metazoa; phylum Platyhelminthes; class Monogenea; order Mazocraeidea; family Diplozoidae; genus Eudiplozoon; species Eudiplozoon nipponicum. The sequence continues at coordinate 42,406 of JAQBSW010001164.1, read as the reverse complement.
AAAGCACCACTTTGATGCTTCGGGCCTCACCATTGCACGAGACTCAACGAGAGAGCAAAACGCGGATTAGCATTTTATCTAAAGTTGTCTAAACTTGTATATTATTTAGAAAAACGTTCCACGACGCAGTCTTTAAATTAATTTCAATGTCATACTACATCTCGCACATACTGCATACAAGGTGGTTTTTTGTATTAGTTTCAATATTATTCGCAAAAAGCGTAAGTAGTAGACTAGGCTAACCTAAACAGAGCTTCGACTGTAAACTGGAAGTGTAAAGCACACACTGTATCAGCGGCTCACTATCGTTATTTTTTTCAATACCAGGGCGTTTCAAATTCTTCGCAGTATAAACTGTTTTGCTTGGCTTTGTTTAATAATGGAGACCTGGCGATATAGTTTTATTGCTTGCAGCTCATTATAATGACGTATCCGCCTGTTTGTTCCCTATTAATTGGCTTTCTGAATCTTGGCGAATGGCATCCGTGTTTAAAATAATGTCTTATTGCCCTTACCATGTGCAAAGCGTTTTCGATGTAGTATTTGCTGAAGTCATTGCGAACCACTGGATTGGAAATCAGTGATGGTGGCCGGCTTCGTGAGCTAGAACACTGGCGACGCCGTTCTGATGGCATTAAAGGAACACGGACTAAAGAGAGTCATTTGTTGCTCATGACGAGTAGCCATCCAGTGTGGTCGGAAGCACAACACATAGAAATTAATCGTTTAAGCCAATTTTGATCCAGAGTCTAATATCGTGCTGAATATCATCCTGTCTATGATCTATTGTGAAAGCAGACGATTCGGCTTCTATCGAGATTCATGGACCTATTGGCTCTGCTGCAGCTGCCTTTGGCAAATTAGACAAACCACTTTCTAATCACCCATCTATTTCACTAAGCACAATGTCCAGTCTTCAAGTCAGGCATGCACTCGGTCCTCTTTTAAGCCATGAAGACTTGGGAATCGAGGCACTATAGTTGCCAGCTCGGTTTATTTTAGGTAATTGGCAACTGGGCGTTATAAGACAATACTCACAAAAAGCATTTAACAGCCGGCTAGTTCCATTTGGTCGCTATTTCATGTAACATCAACTATACTCTATGAAATGTCAGTTGGAGCACTGTTTGAGTACGCCAGTTAAATATCCTTCTTGCCAGGTTGCCAAGCCAAATACTGTTAATGGTTGGAACAGCAAAAGAAGTGTTATTTGATTATGCCGCACTTGGATGGGGAAAATCTATAGGTCTCTAGCGGCAAAAAGGGTCCAGTGGATGGGTTTGCCTAATTTGTCCTTGTAAGCATTGGTTTGTCTGGAGCTCAGTCTGTGTTACACATAGCTACGGGTTTCATTGTTATGTGGCGGTTATGAATCTCTGCGCTGTGTTGTCCGTCTGGATTAATTGAAACACTAATCTAATAAATGTAACATTGAGTGGTGCAATCAGAGATCGCACGCACTATTTGTATATGGCTAAGGCCGCATGGGGTACATGTTGCATCTATAAATGAATACTGGCTAGTTATATGTCGATTTATATTTGGGAAAAGCGGCAATTCGTAAGTTTCCGGCTCACAATGAAGAGCTGCTGATTAGCATTTCACTCTCGTTTGAGCGCTACCAGTCTCAGTCTTAGTGTGGGTTTGATTGGCAGTGGTGTTGAGGCAAATGCTCTTACTATCAATTGATAACGTTCACTTTAGCTTGCTCAACATATGATAGCGTCGATTCTGTACGTGTGACTGACGACAGATTTGTTATTTTGTGTGGCTGGTTAAATACAATGAGATTGATGTTCTTATCGTGCTCGAAAACACTGTTTGAAGAATTGTAATCACCACTTAAACGTATATATATATATATATATATATATATATATATATATATATTTATTATCCATTACCTTCGAACCTTGCGTATATTTCTAGTGGGAAGAAAAACAGATTAATAACAAGTGCATAGCCATTTATTTCGAGATTACTAGAATTCGCTTTACAATCCTTCATTTATATACATTCTGGTTTTCATTTGATTATGGGGGTGGCAACAAATCTGACTCGGTTTTACTTCTATTTCTTGTTTTGGCTGATTGGTAAGTGTGTATGCGTTTGTGTTTGTGTGTGTGCCTGTTTGCATGTAAAGGTCATTCTCGCTGTATTGAAACACTAATCTAATAAATGTAAGATTGAATAGTGCACCCAGAGATCGCAGGCACTATTTGTATATGGCTGAGGCCGCATAGGATACATGTAGCATTTCAGAAAAACATGAGCGTTCAATACTGCAACCTGCACTTGTGCTGTTACTACTTTACTGCGGCTGACTCCTTTTGGAGGATAAGCCGGCTCCACATTTCATGGAGTTTCTTGGGAATTTGGTACATGTGGTGTCCCCTCACCACTTGCGCTGTTACCAAGTGAAGAACACAAATTTGCAGAAAAAGGTGAAACGAAAGACAACACTCGGAAAAATAGCACTCCTACACATAACAGCAACCAATGCGAACAGATGGTTAATTCTCAAGCCATCAATACAATAATGACAAGATCTCAGACATCACTTTGCAATACAGTGAGAAGGACCTTTACATGCAAACAGGCACACACACAGACACAAACGCATACACACTTACCAATCAGCGAAAACAAGAAATAGAAAACCAAGTCATATCTGTTGCCACCCACATATTCAAATGAAAACCAAGAATGTACATAAATGAAAGATTGTAGAGCGAAGTTTAGTATTCTCAAAATAAATGGCCATTATCCACTTTGTTATAAATATATATTGTAGTTTGATCCTCGCTAGTTAGTTTGCCATCGTACTCCGTTGATGATCAGGGAAGGTCGAAAATCGTCAGTACCTGTAACTGACGTTAGTTCTGCAATGTTGTACGTCTCGCTAAAGTTAATAGGATTGGTGTTAATTTCAAGCTCGTAAGCTTGATTTAAAGTATAAAAATAATATATATTACTCATTGTTTTTACCTAGAACCGTGTAATTCTCGAATGGAATGGATATTATGGAGATCTTAATCTGGAAACATTTTAAATTTTAAATAATGGTTGTAATTTAAAAATGGAATTGGATTGAAAATTATGCCTGTTGTTTTATTTTCATAAGCGATCTACTCAGTAGTCACTGGAACTGCTGCAATCTGGAATTAAAATGATTTCTATTTCAGTCGATGCCAGATAGCTGTAATCCTAACCACGGGAATCCGTGCATTGCATGCCATTCTAATTAGCTGTTATAGCTACCACTATTGAGTTTGCAATAAGCTCGAACCGTTGTCTAGATATTGCTTTAAATAGTGTTGGTTCGCATACAACGCATTGCAGTATGTTATCTGCAGCAGGGTGGCTCAGTGATTCCGAAGCAGATTTGTCCCGATTCGAGTCCTGTCCGCGGCAAATTCTGGAAAGTGCGTGATGAGTTCCCAATAAGGACGATAACTGTCTATTGGATGAATTTTCTTTTCTACACTATGCAGTACTTTGTTTATACTGAAAATGTATGTTCATAATGGTTGAGCTGCTTACATGAAGATCGCAACCTTGATTAAAGGAGTAGTAATAGTATTTTAACTATTTGGACTGGGGGCGACAGGCAACAACCAATTATTGTGTATGTGGCAGATATGAATCAACTTATTGTGTATGCTTATCTCAGATGACGAATCTGCACCTGGTATTATCATTTGCGACTTTTCTGATATATTTATAATTTTCTGTTTTTTCTGTATTTTACCTGGTTGAGTTATCTATTGGCAGATGATAGTTTTCATTGTATAATTCTTGTCGAAATATATAATGATATGGTTATGAATAATCCGGTTTCTACAATGGTTCTTCCTAGATTTTTTGTGTGAAATTCTCCTTTTATCGCTACGGTATTATAGTTTGTACTTATGATATTCATGTATGTAGGATTATAATGAGTAGAAGCCGCATTTATGATCTATGCTATGTATAAAATTTGCGATTTGATTCTCTAAAGTCAGTTTGTTGTTGTGCTGTGAAAATGATCGTAGACTGTCGAACCGCGTCAGTACATGCGACTGATGGAAGATTTGCTATATTATGTGTGTGGATCAATAAAATGAGATTGTTCTTTAGTAATTCTTATCACCATCTGCAGCGTCAATGATTACTTAATTTAAAATATTTGCTTATTTTGTAAATATTCTACATTTTATTCTAGCCAAAAACACTTAAATTAATTTAATATATGCATGCTTATTTACTCTGAATGTTTTTGTGCCGTTAATCATTTTTAGTTGCTAAAAATGAGTCTAAACAAGCTTCGCGAGATCTGGATTTCTCAGAATAAGCTAAATGAAAATGAATTTAGCACATTCTGTGAACAGGAATTGAAAATCTCTAAAGTAAGTTGCGTCATTTTTGCTTATTTTTTATAACAAGTGGTTCAATTAAGTGGATTTTTCTTTACCGTTAGTTGACAGTTTGCGTATCTTTATGACACATTTTGGGATATTTGTGGCGCTAAAGCACAGTTAGCGCTTCTTATATCAGGCAAGCCAATGAATTGAGGTCAGATTAACAGTCCAAATAACCCACTAGGTACAAGCCACATATTGTTTATTCACAGTCAACACTGAACTATGACACTCATAGCTATACGACAGTGATGCATCACAATATTATTCTGGTGCTATGCTGAGTAGTAGTATTAGTCTGTTTATGCATATATATATATATATATATATATATATATATATATATATATATATATATAAACTCATTTAGAACTGACATTATAATTGCACGGCGGCTGTATAGAATAACTAAGGAGAATTTTCCCATTGTTAAAGTTAATATCACATTTAGTACACAGAGAATCATGAGGTTGGATGCTAAAGATCAATTGCCAATTCTCTCCAAATAATTCATAGTCTACAAATTCTCATGTATGTGCGGTAGCACATATATCGGACGTACGAAGAAGCAATTGATAAACAGAATCCAGCTACATTTACCACAGAAATTGATTAACAAAGGCTTTTTCCGATTATACATTGAAAATTTATTATTTATTTATGAAGCCCTTTATATAAAACAACAAGCACCTGACCTAAATACTGAAAGTTTTATCAACATGATATTCTAATCGACTGGCCAAGAATAACAAAATTCAACAACAATTTACTAGTATCCAGGCAAGACCGAACAGGCCCTCGACTAGAGTCAACAAAAATTCAATCGGACTGGCAACAAACTGAAGAGAGAAAAAACAGATGCGCATACGGTGACAGAAATTTCCAAACAATATGAGCATTCAACACTGCAATCCGCACTTGCGATATTACCAAATGAAGTACACAACTTTGCGCAAAAAGATAAAACGAGAGACTACACTCGGAAAAATAGCACTCGTACACGTAACAGCGAAAAATGGTTAATTCTCAAGCCATCAATACAATAATGACCAGATCTCAGACATCACTTTGCAATACAGTGAGAAAGACCTTTACGTGCAAACAGACACACACACAGATACAAACGCATACACACTTACGAATCAGCCAAAACAAGAATTAGTAAACCGAGTCATAATTGTTACTACCCACATATTGAAATGAAAACGGAATATATAGAAAGACTATCGACAGTTTAGTATTAAAATAAATAAGCCAATATCCATTTTGTTATTTATGTTTTCTTCATAATTAGAAATAAATTGTATTCAGAGGCACTGTACATAATAAAGAATATATATATATATATATATATATATATACTATATATATATATATATATATAAACTTGTGTACAGCAATACAATACGGTACAATTAAAAGCGACCTAGATCTCTGGAACATTAGTATTCTGAGGAGCCAGTGGCATTAAGAAATAATTAACCAGACCTCTCCTCTGAACTCTATTTGTCGCCAGACTCAATTATTTTCACCAATTCAATTTTCTCTAGGCTAGTGAGTGTACGGTGTGTTGTGATCCGATAGTCATCATTGCGAATAATAGTGTCCGGTTAAAAGCTGGCTTGCCAAATCTCTCCTGCGCTTCCAGTCAACCATCAGAGTTTCTTCGGTTGTCTGGTGAGCAGAACGTGAAATTAGCCTTGTCATGCAGTGTTCAAACCAGCGCAATCGACGTTCCATAACAAGGATTAATGGTGATTAATCGTCAAAGAACGCCAGTGTAGATCTGGTTGGCTTGTAACTTTTGATCCTGATTAATGTCTCCCGATGCTCAGCTGTCAATGACTCAGAGAATCGAGTGAATACGTAGACTAATATAGCTTCGCAGGCGCTAGCGGCTATAGTGTGTCATCTCCCAAGTCTCTGCAGCAATGGGCATGACTGATAGTATGCTTGACTTGAAAACTATCAATAGAGCTCTTTGGATTCGAAAATAGTTTGCAAAATTTTCTAAAAGTAGTCGTTACAAAGCCAATACGTCTAAAAATCTCATAATAAGGCGATCTTTCTTGCGTCTCCAGAGATTCTAGATAAGAAATTCCTTGGCGACTGACAGTATGGCGCCATTTAGCAGTATCTTTGACTCCAAATAAAAAAAATGACCATGACAGCAGTTTTTAGCGTTTTGCTTCGGACCGTAATTGGTAGTCGTTTAAGTAAAATTAATGGTTCTCTGTAGCTCTTCGTCTTTCTCTGCCAGCATAACAGCGTTGTCAGCGCATTAGAAGTTAGCGTGCCAGTTATCACTACAAACCTATATTCCGAAGAGTGCTGCGATGGCCTCAGCAAAGACTCTGTCGACCATGTGGTCAAGCATGATGTTAGAAATGACATATTCTTGTCGATTTTCGGAGTCACTCGCAAAAGATTCAAGAAGCCTTTTCTAGTGCAAAGACAAAATTTCGCCTAAATGCTATCATTGAGCATGGGTCGCTATAAACTTACACGTGTGACAGAATGGGAAATAGTCTAGTAGTTTAGAAAAGCAGCAATATTTTGCCGCTGACACTGGAGGCACAGCTTAAAAATGCTGCGTATTGTATGAATTCGGTTCACGCATCTTATTCGCAATTGAATTCCACGCTGGTTTGGCGCGGTTCATTTTTCTCGATCTTAGCGACTAATTATGAGAATACTAGCAGTGACCACCTGTTATGCAACACAGAACAAACTGATACTGATAATTTTGCTTTCCATATATATGCAATGCATTTTGATTCTTAGTTTGCCGTCATACTCTGATGATGATCATGGAAGGTCGAAACGCGTCAGTGCGTGCGTCTGGCTGTATTTTTGTTAAATTGACCGACGACTGATTAAATACAATGGGATTGGTGTTTACTTTAAGCTAACAAACTTGATTTAAAGAATTGTTACCACCACCCGCGCAATCAATTATTGCTAAATTGTATTGTCTATTTGGCGAAAGCTCCAAACAGGTAATATTCGTGACTGCATAGAAATTGTGCAGCCGACATTTCCAGTCAAGTAAAATGTATGCAAGACTACTTGAGGTGAGATCCGCATATATAATTTTGCTTTCCATATATATGAAATGCGATTCGCTTCAGATGTTATTTGATACGCTATCCGCTTTAGCTGCATGTGGCCAAGCAGAATCATAGGCGTCTCTGAATGCATTTGACACAATTGTATCCGTTTTCAGTAGGCGGCAATTCGTATGCAATGCCAACTGCCGCATAAAGCATCTGCGTGGGTCACACATAATTGGTTTCATCACAACCGGATTAAAGTTATAGACAGGATTGGAGAGTCTGATGCTGTTATTACAGTTTTTACAAATATGATCCATCTTCCTACAGCTCTATTTCTCTATACCTATTTTGGGGCGGAAACTGAGATGTTGGAATGGCGCTCAAGACCAAAGCCTATATCTGTTAGCTTTTCAGAGGAATTCTTTTCATTAGCAGAATGGCTGGGAGTTGGTGAATATACATTTATGACTCTGAGATCAAGCTTGTCCAAGCGAAACAAAAATTAAACCAAACGAGAGCTTATAGCTCTTCAGTCAAAGAAGGCGATCGTTGCAGGTGGAACAAATGCGACACTATACCTGGCTGGATCACTGTCGTATTAGGATGGCTGTAGAATTCCCTTATTCCGTTAAATAGGCTAAAATGATACACATTATAGAGTGCTGCAAGGCACTTTGGTCAACTTTAGTGAAGCAAAGTGGATACCTCGCTTGTGCAGTCCAGTAGCTGTTAAAGGCGAGAGCCCTCACATTACAAAAACTAATGGATAAGCTAACTTTGAGTGTAGGTCGCACTTGAGGACCAGCTAAGGCAGTTGACAATCAGCCGTGTGTGTTTCGACGTGTGATCTGCTCCGGTACATAAGAGGTAGCTTCGCCAGTTGCTTGCCGCCTACTTTTTCTTCGAAGTCATGCAAGTGACAACGGCGTTTTACAACCTGTCCAGTCGGAATAGAGAGGTCATTTGATTGGAGGTTTTAGGTTGATATTTTCCTCATTTACTCTCTGACGAGTATGCGACAATATTTTTTTTTAAGATTCGAAATAGCTTGATTTCACTTATCCGTCCTGCGAGTCTAAGCAGATAAAACGACATATTTTGTCTTGCGCGTCGGCCAATGCAGTATAGAATCATTATTGTATTTTTAATGTGTTTGTTGACTATAGGGGAACACCAGGTCACTAATTTCAAGTGAAGATAGAGAATTTGGAATCAGAGTCACTTTAGACTCGTTTGCTGAATATTTCTAACGAGAACCAAATGCCAAGAATATGTGGCATTTGTAAGTCACCAAAATTCATCTCCGCTCCTTCTATTATTGATGGAATTCACGCCAATTGCAAACCATGCACCGGACTTTAATAGTCAAAGATTATTTGAGACGCTAGCATAAGTGTATTAACAGAGGCAGGAAGGTAACTCTGATATCGCTTACGGCTGTGACTACCTATTAGTAAAAGATAATGCAGAAATTGCACTCGCGGCCTTGCTCTGGCAAACTGCACAATCTGACATTGAATTACTTTCCTCTGTGTGTTAATATTTATTATATACGAAAGAATTCATTGGTGTATGTATGTATATATGTATATATTTATGTATGCATGTATGCATGTATGCATGTATGTATGTATGTATGTATGTATGTATTTATTTATGTATGTATGTATGTATGTATGTATCTATGTATCTATGTATCTATGTATCTATGTATGTATGTATGTATGTATGCATGTGTGTATTTGTTTATGTATGTATATATGTATGTGTGAATTTATGTATGGACGCATGTACGTATGTATGTATGCATGTATGTATGTATTTATGTATGTATGTATGTATGTATGTATGTATGTATGTATGTATGCATTTATGTACGTATGCATATATAACCAAGTATTTTTTAACTATATATATGCGCGTAACTATGTATTTAGCTAATTATGCGTGATTTGCTACACGTATTTATGTATGTACATATGCTTTTATATGTGTATATTTGTGTCTTTACGTTTTCAAGTATATATATTCGTGCATCCTTTTTCAAACCTTTATGTTATAAATGTAATTTTTAACAAACAATTTGACACTGAACTCAGATTTGTTCTCACTTATTCAATCATAATTTTAATTATTATTTATATTAAGGACTTCCTTGCAAATAATGACAAAATCTTCCATAGAATGCTGGAATTTTAGTAAAATTGCCGGGAAAGTCAAATAAATTCTGCCATAGCGCGACTTATAAAACAAATAATAATTTAATGGTCACTACTTCAAGCCGTAGTTTACTTCATTGGCGATTATATTTACCACGATATTTCTGGAGAATCTTGGCGCTTCATAAGTCACGATTTTCCATTTATTGCTCTATGGTACCTATGGAAAGGCAGAAGCTACATATGAAGCTCTGAGCACAAATCATAACGCTTTTCACTAACATTAAGGTCAATTTACATTAGTGTGCGTAGATCCATTCACATGCCAGTGTGTACACGTGTTTGTTTCAAAGCTTAAATGAAACATTGCATCTAGGTTTATTTGAATATGATTTAAACACGTTTCATCATTTGGGCACGTGTCCTGTCTGTACTTTAGAATGTTATTAAGTTATATTTATATATTCTTATAATTAGGAAAACACAAATAACAAAGTGGATAAAGGCCATTTATTTCGTGAATACTAATCATCTCTTATACAATCATACATATTTATACATTTTGGGTTTTCAATTGATTATACTAGTGGTAACAAATCTGACTCGTTTTTACTGCTGTTTCTTGTTTTGGCTAGTTGGTGAGTGTGTATGCGTTTGTGTTTGTGTGTATGCGTGTTTGCATGTAAAGGTCATTCTCGCAGTATTGCAAAGTGATGTCTGAGATCTGGTCATTATTGTTTTGATAGCTTGAGAATTAACCATTTGTGCGCATTGTTCACTGTTACATATACAAGTGCTATTTTTCCCAGTATAGTTGATCGTTTCACCTTGTTGCGCAAAGTTGTCGTTTTCACATGGTAACAGCGCCAGTGTGGATTGCAGTGTTAAACGCTCACATTGTTTGGAGACTTCTGTCATCGTATGCGCCTCTGTTATTTCCACTTCAGTTTGTTGCCAATCCGATTGTATGTTTGTTGATTCTAGTCGAGGGCCTGTTTGTTCTTGGCTGGATACTAGTAGATTGTTGTTGAATTTTGTTATTCTTGGCCAGTCGATAAGAATATCATGTTGATGAAACTTTTGAATATTAAGGTCAGGTGCTTGTTGTTTTATGTAAAGGGCTTCATAGATAAATAATAATTTTTCTGATTTTGCTTTATGTAGAATTGTGAAATTGGTCGAATTGACAGGGTGCCCCGTTGCCAATATATGATCGGAAATAGCTGATTTTCCTGACGGTGCCAAGCCTCTGTTAATCAATTTCTGTGGCAAATGTTGCTGGATTCTGCTTATCAATTGCTTCTTCGTACGTCCGATATATGTGCTACCGCACATACATGAGAATTTGTAGACTATGAATGATTTGGAGAGAATTGGCAATTGATCTTTGGCATCCAACCTCATGATTCTCTGTGTACTAAATGTCATATTAACTTTCCCAGTGTTAAAAATAATATGACATTTAGTACACAGCAAAGTTAATAACGGGATATAAAACGACATATTAGTAATCAATCACTTTAAACCAGTAGTAAATATTGAAATTTAGATGGAGCACTAAACACAGAATTAATTGGATACATTCGAAATTAGCAAATACTAAAAATGCACGTTCTACATTCTCATCAGCGCCCCGACCTGATAAACCACTCTCCATGTATAAGAACAATACCTCCAGTCGCAATTACTGAATGGCTTCTATCTTCCATAAATATCATTACGACACGGCGATTTATTACGTTGTAATATTTAAAAAAATGAGAAATTATAAAAGCGGGCCAAAATAATTGAAAATAATGCGATGTTACTCTAAAAATTTAAATATAGAAAAGTGTATCAGTGTGAGAAATGCATGAGTTACACTGCAAGGTTTATAGTAGGAAGATAATTAACACTAAATTTAAATGTTTAAATGGACGAAATAAATCAAAATATCTAATAAGACAAATAAAGAACTGGGAAGCAAACTTAAGGATAAGCCAAAATTGTACAAAAAATTTTTAAATTGCACTCTTCATTAACTCAGGAAAAATTTTCATATTTTGTTCAAAAAGGGAAAGGCCGTTATGTAGATAGAAAAGTCGTACTAAATTATTATGAAATGATGCAAAGAATATTTTACAAATTTGGAAAATAAATTAACACTTACGCATAAATCTTACCAGTTTGTAGTACTGTGTCTAACAATTTCAAATTTCTTTGCCCATCATAATGTTCACTCTATTTTTTATTTCAAATTATTCTCCGAACAATTTAGCCAAACGCTGGTATTGAAACAGATCTATTCTTTATCATTTAACTCAATATATATTATGATTGGTAGGCAATAATTAACGAGATAGATCCGAATTTTGTGTAATTATTTGCAAAAATTGTTTTATGTCCTCTTGCTTTATAATTATTCAACTGTATGGTTCCTGTAAAATACAAAAGTTTCAAATCCCAACGATAAATATCATAAACCATAGACATCTCTATGATATAATCCTTCCTATTTGATGATAATGCATGAAGCCTAATTTTCCAAATCCTCCTCACGTCCTACTATAATCTTGCAAATCTTTGCAATACATACTCACTTGTTCAAATTGGAGCCGGTGTTATGTATAGTTGAGCATATCTAAAAATGTCGTTTTACGTTAAAACAAGTTTTACGAATTATATATTAAAGCAAACTGAAACCTTCTGAAGAAAATGTGAGCACAGCAGCACTAAACTGGTCTTTGCAAACACGGTAATAATAAAGTAAAGTAAAGAAGCAAATAGTTATTAATTAATGCAATCTGTAGTATTCCAATTAAGGTGGTCAATTCACTTCAAAATTAAAATCAATTTATATATAAATTTATTATACACCAACTTTAAAATATTAAATTTAGTCTGACCGAGAATAATTGCTTCGAGAGACAAAGATTTAAAACGAGGTTTATATGGCTGGCTAAATTTTAGGGTTTATAGCATTTTTGAGAACATTTAATACATATTTCGAGTGCTACATTGCTTCATTTGCAAACTGAAAAGGCATTGAATATTAGCGTTTAGACTCTGGCACGAAAATATTGTCCATAGAAGTATACATACATGTTAAGCCCATGCACACCAAATGAAATAATTATAGACAAATTCTCTTGGTAGCTTTATTGTTTAAAACCTACTCTTTGGTTCTTTATTGCTTACAATTTGGTTTAGCAAACAATATTCTCATTTTGGCTTTTTCAATTTGCAATATTTCGTCAAATATTCAGCTGTTTTATCAGCAAACTGTCAAAATGACATTTCTGATGATATATTTAATTCAGCTCCAATACTCAAATATCAGTAATTATTTGTTTTATTTTCCGAATCTTCTCCCTTTATTTCATTTATATAACTCTTAAATGTGAGTGATCTCTCAGACTTCCACTAACAAAGCAGAAAAAAATTTTCAACGAAACATAGCGTAAGCTAGACCAAGCATAATATATATCGCATATTGCAAATAAACCCATAAGAATTACTAGATTGAAACCCATGCATAAACACAAAATAAGAATGTTTATAGCAATAAAAATTAATTAAAATTATTCAATATTACATGAGAGGTTAGGCTCAGTGTTCAGAGAGCAATCCAGATTTATAAATCACAACAAGCATAAACTGAATAATCTATAAATACCACTCTTCAATGATGAATATTCTAATTTATATTTATGAATGATATCACTGGTAGAGATATACATCACATATATTTTACAATGAGCTAAACTCTTATAATTGCAGGTGGAAACAGGTAGGTATACATATATATATATATATATATATATATATATATATATATATATATATATATATAAATTCCATTTAATCTGCTCGACTGATTTAGTTCGATTTGACCACTCGTCAGTAGTATTCAGATATTTCGCGGCCACCAATTAATTCATGAATAGCATGCAGTTTTCATTACTATTCCATTTGTGCTCTATATTCAGTTATTTCTTCAGATACCTCGACATTGGTAGCATGTCCGTTCTCAGGTACTAATAAGCCATTCATGACCTCTGATTGTTAATTCGATATCTTACCATCTGATAAAGTGGTAATGAATAAACATATATTGACAGGATTTAATATTATACATGTAGACGGCTGACATAAACACTCCGCAAGATGTGGAATGTAATTATTCTTTTACATTGGTATCGTCGGTAAAGAACAATAATGAATAAAATAAATTCAGCTACTGAGCTCTGAAATTGAATTATAAACTTATGGTGGGAATGCATTATATGTAATAAACCTCGACATAAACTGTCCACAGTTTTCATTCCATAAGCAAATAAAAGTTAGTGAATCATCATTGTTAACAACTAAGTTAATAAAATAGATGCCCATCATAGTTAGTTAAACAGCAGAAGAATACACGACAAAGCTTTAGAAAAGTTAAAAAATATGCTTTAAAGTCCCTGATAGAGCAAGATTAATAAATACACATTAGTTCAAACATACTCAATATAGAAACTTGTCACGCATTGTCTTAACAGTTATGTTTGATTTATTAAGTGTCTTGTGAATTCGTTTGGCGTTAAAACGTTACTCGTCCAAAGTTTATCAAACCCAGAGATTGGAAAAGAATTAGACAGGTGCCAACTAAAATATGACACAGGCATTAAGAGAGAGATGATAGTACTTTGATAATGGAAAGTGCTTTCACAAAACATTTTAAAATAATAAATGAATATATCTGCGTTTTGACTAACGCAGTTATTATTCCAGTAGTTTTCATAATTAACAAAATATCTCGGCTGCCTTTATTGACAGATTTCTTCAGTTGGTACATTTGTCAGTTTAAAATAAACATTGTATAGTGTAGAAAAGGCAATTCATCCAGTAGACTGGTTTCGTCCTTCATGTACTCTTCATGTACTTTCCAGAATTTGCCGTGGACAGGGCTCGAACCTGGATAATAAATTACTAAGCAGTTGTGCCAAGGTTAGAACCCGGTCTGCAGCAAATTATGATTCCAAATAAGGACGATACTGGTCTACTGGATAAATTGCGTTTTCTACATAATGCAATGCTTAGTTTATATCAACAAAATTATGTATATAATGGGACTGATGTTTATATAAAAAACAAACCATCATCACTATGAATGGGCGACCTTGTGTTCTTTTACAGTCCACATGTAATCATGAACGACTTACGGTTATATGACAGTGAACCATTAATCAGTTCTTGGTTTTGTAAGGCTCGGCATGCATGATGACACCCCCATTTCAATAAATTTATGTAAATTGATCCTTTTTTGAATGAATAAACCACATTTACCATAATATCGGTGTGATGAGATTGGAAATGAGATCTCGTAGCGTAGACCAAATCGATGAATCAAGATTATATTGTGTACCTTGGGCATCAAGAGGTGGAGGATTTCGTGATACAGTATTGGTGGCTTCGGTAGTATCAAATTTACATTAGGCCTAGTTGGATGGTAGACGTCGTGCACCTTGAAATACGACTCAGATTATGATGGAAGGAGCAGGTATTCAATTTCAGACGGGTATTCTAAGTCAGCATGTGTATTTGTCTATATTTTTCAGTGATAATCACGTTATTTCTCTTTTTGCTTGCCAGGTTATAGGTTGGCAAAGACAAATAGACGAATAAAATCGTTGCTCGTATAAATTTCACTTTAAACTGTCTTATTTTTGAAAAGGGGTGCATCTGCTTTCACATAAAAATTATATGTAGTTTGGGTCTAATTAGTTTGATCAGCCAACTAGTACTTGGCTAACCACATTCAATGTGTTGTGGATATGACTGGCTCTGGTCAGTCCTTTGTTAAACTGGAGATTTTTGTTGCTGTTTGTCGCATGGAAAAATCTGTATTGATTTTTAACATTTTTATGCGTAGGTTCTGTTATAATAATCGATAGACGGCGAAGTGTAATAAAAATGGCATTTGCAAAATGTTTTGTGCGAATTGCAAGTTTTAAAGTTAGCTGTTTTAACGCTACTACAATAACCTTTATATTTTGTAGCAAAAATTTTCGCAATTTCATCAAAAATCGCAAGCAATCGGCTGTGCTTCAAAGTGGAATGCAGAACTTGAAATGTCTCGAGTCCATGAAGGTCATATGTTTCCAGCAGCTGCAATAGTAAGTTAAACTGTTCAGTGCTATTTTAATAAAAAGTTTGCTATTCTCCTTATTTAACTGTTGCCCGCAGAGAGGATTAATGTGCTACGCGAAGTGTTTGATCCTTTTGTTTTATATTATGCAATCCCAAACCAAATATGGCATTCCGTTTCATAATGTAGCTTAAAAAATCCATGCTCACATTGCCAAATCTGTTGGCCTAAACTTCATTCATTTCGACTTTAAAAGGAAGGATATCGTTTCCTAGAATCGTCTGTAGTAGTCTGTTGCAATCAGCGACCAATCGGAACTAAAAATTCGTCGCCTCGTGCAAGTGAAATACGTTAAAACCATCTGATTTCTTAAATGAAAAGAGCAAACGAAACTAATTAACTACAATTAACATTTAGTGTTTTTCGATCTTCACACCAAAAGTACACGTTCCTTTGAGGAAATGAGCTGTGATATTTCACTTAGCAGGGAATGTCGTGATAGACAGTAATCACACAACTTAAATTCTACATAATATCCACTTTTATTACTTAATGAATATATGATAAACGCCAAAGGAGAAGACCAGGTTGAAAAATGCTTCATGTCCTTCGCAATGCCTGACAGTTTTTCGAGAGAATAATTGATCACAGCAACTTTTCGGATACCATCCTCAGAGTCTATAACGAGTGATCTATACATTGATAAACAATGAGCCTGTACTAATGAGGCAGAATAAACTGGGTCTTCTATTTGAGCCTGTTAACCGATAGATTTACGCAGATTTTCGCTCATACAAGTGTCTCTTGATTGATGAATGTACAGATCGGCGTGATCAAGTGACCGATATCTCAGAACAACGCAACAATACATCTTCATTTAAGAAACTATGCCCCGCCGTCTCTTTACTAAGAAATCCATAGTTATTCATAAGCTGCAAAACAAAATTTGGTTGCTTATTCTTTGTGAGGCATCGTTAAAAGTGTTTTATTCTTAAATACTAGTAATTAAGCACGCGATTTTCGGTCCACAACTTTTGCAATTCCAGTCGATCACTGGAGTAGCTTCAGAGGCCGGGCAAGTAGGGTGCATTAGTGGCCTTCTCAAATGACGCCCAAACCAACGCATTAAACGGTCCTCAACTAGGTGTAACAGTGAAGACATATCAAAAATTGATCACAGAGAACTGGTTGACCGAATTGTTACTGTTTTGAATAATATACCTGAGTCAAAACTGTACAAAGGAAAACTTTTAACTGTATAACATGAAAACTTACATATGTATTAGTTCTTCTCAACAGACAATATATAACTATTATCTATTTAATTAAATGATGTCATGATTACCGCGAAACGAAATTACTGATATCGATCAAGACAAGAGTGTATGGACTTGTTGAAGTAACAGGTATTCATAAGTATATATATATATATATATTGCTTCAACTTTCTTTTGTGCCATTCGGGAAACTGCATCCCCCTTAAATGGGATGTTTAGGTAGACGGTTTTCTTTTCTGGCCCATAGTACGTCTGTTTCTGGTTAACTCCCCTTTTAATAATTGATTCAATTAATTGTCTGGGATAGCCATTAGACATTAAATCGTTAATTGCTTTATTATATTCATTTTCTTTAGAATCTTGACTAACCAACCTGTCAATTCTTGAAAAGCAACCACGAACTGTTGATAATTTATATTGAAATGGCACAAAACTGCTGTAATGCAAATACTGTGCAGACCATGTTGGTTTATGGTAAATTGTTCTGTTTAATTTACCATTAGTTTCTTTCTTTAATAGTACATCTAGGAAAGGCAGACAGTCATCTTTCTCGTTCTCTGACGTAAAACCGATAATCTTATGTGCTTTGTTGAAACTTTAAAGCAATTTTCGTGATTGCGACCTGTTTTCAAGTACAAGAAATATATCATCCACGTACCGTATATATTGAGCACATTTAATTATGTCACTCTTTAATGCTGTATTTTCTAGGTGCCCTAGAAAAATAATGCGAGATTTATTGCAACTACTGATGAGTCGCAAGTAAGCACGAAATGAATGTGCACGAGATTATACTTTTCGTTCATGCTATCTTTGGTTTACCCTTCTGGTCATAATTGAACTAATTTGTTACTAGGTGCGCTACACCTAATACATAATTGCATATATATTAGATCTCCGCAACAATCGGTATCTAAAAATTTTGTATGACAAATCTATATATTTTTACGCATTTTCAAAGTTACATTTTTGCAAAAGGCTTTCTTTTTCTACAAGTGCGTCTTATTAACTGTGCATTTTGTTTAGCCTAAGTCAGCGAATTCTCTTTCATGCCAATCGCCTGCAAGCGTTAGTCAAGGCAGAAGATACAGGATTGATTGGCGCATCCTCTGCGCTTTTGAGCTGCATTCCTGGAAATGTTGGTTTGAAGCGGGACGCTGTCGACAAAGCCAAACCATTTCAAACGATTGTGCGACAGACTTTTATTGAAGCCGGTAGCCTTCTTCAGAAAACTGTTGATTTTCAATTGTAAGTTTAGTGTATTTCGCCTCGAATTGATTGCGTGAGTAAATCATGTTTACGTCAGTAGACATTAATCTTAAGACAAATTTAAGATCCGACTCGTTTTTCGTGGCCGCCCTGCTGCCAGTCATCAGGAATCTCATTTACCTAGGATCTCTGGTGTCGCCCGGCGAATTGATTTCTGCCGGGCGTCACAGGTGTGTTGGCCTCGCATCAGCTGCCTTTAGCGAATCATAAAAATCACCCTGCCCACTTATTTCACGAGGCATTTAGTTCAATAATGTTGATCCTCCTTTATGCTGCATAGATTTGATAGATGACTCAGGATAGCGACCGATGTCTGGACAGTTTTGTAAATCGATATATTTCGTGAAATAAGCTAAGCGTCAGTGCTCCTAACTGAAGATCAACGTTTACCAGCGTACAGGTTCCATTCGGCCAGCTTTCTGATATTTCATTCTATTTTAGACTATTGTTACAAAATGTCACATGCACCATTGCCTGTGAAGGCTGCCTACAGATTGTCATCTTCAGGCTACTAAAGCCACTGTGGTGTTATGTCTGGAATTACAGCAGAGTTAAACTAGCAAACTCATGAACGAATGCTATTATTCGCTATATTGGTCATTTGAGCACACCGTACCTTTACCTCAATAACCAAAATCTAAGACAAATATTGTGGCAAACAGGTCCAGTGTAAGGGCGTGACTAATTCGGTTTCCAAGTGGAGCATTATTCTCGTAGCGAGCGCCAATTTGGCGTGTGATGCAATGTGGAAAAATTTTAACATGGCGGAAACTACTAACATCAGATAAAATCGAATTGAGCAGTTAAGAACTCACTCGTCTACCAGGATTTGGCTCGCATGTGAATCCTAATTCTTGATCAGTAACCCTGTGCTTCGTAGCGATTTCCCCCCCCCCCGAATCCAGTTCTTTTGAATCGTAGCACCGTATGTATTTTTTGACCAGCTGATCAAAATCATAACCCTTGTTAGACAGGCATATTGGCTCACATTGACTTTCCACTGTCGTCATCAGACCGTGAAGAATACTTGATTTACAGAGAGAAAAAATATATGTATGCATAATGTTTCGATGATGCGGCCCGCGTACGTATTTTCCTCATACGCATTAAATTGTTTGAATTTTCTGCTGCACAGTTTCTATACACATAATTCTCATTACAGTCAGTAATACAACATTCGTTGGTAGCTGCTGCTTCACTGACGTATAAAAATGAAAGTAAGACGAAAAACCACTAATAAAATTAGTTTTTTTTAAAAGGGAGAATGATTTATGAGAGAGATAATCTAGTTAATACGAGTATATTTGCCTAGATAACAAACAGAAACAAGAAAACGTTGACCTTTATGCAACACTATTATGAACAAGTCAATTTTAAGGCAAGGTAACATCAGTAATGCAGTTTCCTAACGGGTTTCAGTGTACCGCGTTCTGAATACAACCGAAGTTAGCAGTGAACTCAATCAAACTAAGAAACAAATGCTAAGAAGACCATTCTATTAGAAACCTGCGACATGATCGCCATCGAGCTCAACTCGATGCCATATCGCACAGGAATTCCAACTAAGAACTAGGATGAGCACGTGGTTTCCATCCTAGTTGATGAGCGTGTCATACGCCACTCAATTTGAATTTAGTTTACTTAAGTTGTTTCTGAAATGTCAAAATGTGTCCAATCTGTTTCTTACGCGAATCTGGCGCTGGCTGAGAGAAATATTATCTATTAGGCAATAGAATTAAAGGCTGTGTTAAACGTGACCTAGCCAACGCAGTTGATGGAGTCTTATTTATTTGTCTAACGGGGAATCATTTTTGACTGATCCAAAAGTATATCTGCGGATGTTAGCTATCGTTAAAATATTGTACTATGCTTATTAAACGATGGTAGTCTAACGCTTTTAATCGTTCCACTGGCGTATGATAAAATTGCAAATACGGATGCATTTTTCACACGACTTTTAAAGCAGAACGAGATACACGTGTTTCATCATAAATGGCGAAGACTGGAGAACGTTTCTATAGATCTCACAATTCTCACATTCACCTCATACAACTATCAAAATATGCAAATCTGTCAACTCCGTCCAAATTCTCACTTTGAGGCCCCAGATTTGAAATGAGTGATTGGTGATCCTACTCAGATGGATAGCATTTGGAGAATGCGAGTTTCATACTGAAAGACGGAACAACAACTGCAAATCTATTTAAGGTTAATTGGGTAGAACCTTGTTTGGCAAATAATAATAACAATACAATATCGGTTGCAAATGCAAGACGGACTGATCTACTGCTGTGTTTAATCTCGACGCCTGTAACATCAAAGTTTTAAAGAGTATTGTTCATAACGACATCTATTACAAAATTAAACAAAATAGTTAATGTTGACCTCATTGACAGGCACTCCTTTTAGTAGTAAAGGTGACCGCTAATTCATCGTAGACCATAACGCGACCAGAAGTGCTTGTGTGGAGAGATTGTGTAATATTTACAAATTATGTTATGGATCGCAACTTTTATTCGATATTCTGTTGAAAGTGATATGCCCATAAAATTTATTAATACTATACGCGCTCTCTACACCAATATTTTTGGTCGCGTTAAGATCTACAATGTATAACTTGACAACCGGCAGTGGTGTTTGTCATGCTGTCCACTTGCCGCCTTTTTGTTTAATTGTTTAATCTATGTTATTATGAACAACATTTCCTCACATTCAGACTGCAGGTGTTAATGTTCTCCCGAGCATTAGACTCATCATGTCCAGCCATACAAAAGTCAAAAGTGACTAATGTTTCACTGTTATATAATCATAAGAATTGATATATATATATATATATATATATATATATATATATAATAGATATAATATTTTTTGACAAATTATTATTTGTTGCTAGAGAAAGAGAGAATACCCTAGTTACTATGAGTAAATTATAGGATAACTCACAGAAATGAGGCAAACTAAACCTCTCCACAACACCATTATGGCCAAGTTAGCATTCGGGCAAGGCGACATCAGCAATACAGCTTCCTTGCGGATTTCACTGTATCACGTCATAAACAAACCAAACCTCGCAGCTAACTTTGCCCTACTAAGAAAAGAAAGTTACGAAGATGATTCTACTAGACATCTGCAACAAGAGGGAATTGCGCACGAGGAACACATCCTGGCAGACGAGTGGGTCCTATACTACCCAATTTGGATGTAAGTGACTTTAATTGTTTCTGCCATGTCAAAATCTACCCACCTTGTTTCTTACGCCAATCTGGTGCTGGATGAGAGAACAGAGCTCTATTGGGCAATCGAAATGAGGGCATATGTAAAATGTGACCGAGCCAACGAAGTTGATGTAGCCTTATTTTCTTTTCTTACGACGAGCACTTATTGTCAGATCCAAAGATACGTCTACGTATGTCAACGTTAGTTATTCGTTGTTGGTAACCAACATGTGCTATACTTCTCAAACAACGATGACCGAATGCCTGTAAGCGTCTCTAATCATCAACTCTTAGAGGTCAAGTTTCACTAGCGTATGGTAAGTCTGCGTGTATAGATGCATTGTAAACACGACCTTTAAGGCAAAGTGAAATATTCGCGTTTCTCCATAAATGACGAAGGTTCGAGAAAGCAACTCTAGCTTTCGCGATCCGTATTCTCACCTCGTCGGACATATTGCCTACGTTATTGATAGAGCTCCCAAGAAATGTAAACCTGTCGACTATGTCTAGATCTTCATTCTGCAGTCGCAGCATTGGAGTGAGTGGTGGGTGATCCTGTAGCAGTATCTTACATTTATAGGGTGCGAATTTCATACCGAAAGATGGAACAACGTAAGTTAATCTATTCAAGGTGGCCTGGACGGCATCCCGATTGTGGAATAATAGTACGATATCGTCCGCATTGTCAAGATCGACTAATTTACCGCCCGTGAAAAGACTAGTCTTTCCTGACTATGCAGACGATAACGTACTATTATTCTACAATCGAGATTCTGCTCAGGCAATCTTGAATAGATTAGCAGTCGCTGTTTCGTCTTTCGATATGAAGTACATCCTCTAAATGTAAGATACTTTTACAGAATCACCCACCAGTGAAGATTTAGAAATAGTTCACAGGTTTACAAGCTTTGGGAGCTCTATCAATAACTCAGGCAATATATCCGACGAAGTTAATAAGAAAATCGCGAAATCTAGAGTAACTTCTTCGAACCTTGTCTATTTATAGAGAAACGCGAGTATTTCACTCGTAAACTTGATGTAATTTGTCATCACCACTAACGCAATCGGTGATTGTTTAAATGAATACATAAACAGATTGCCAATGTTTCGAACTCGAATAATACGTGAATCAAGGTTAATGAAAACAAATAAAGCGCAACCAATGTTCACTTTAAAAGCGTGTTAGGCAAATTTAACATTGTAATTAGCAAAATGTCACAGACGAGGTAGACTGCTTTAAACGCCTCATCATTAACAACATTAAAATTTTCATGTACAACTTGTAAGTCATGGAGCCAGCCGGATTCACTGCAAAGATCGACGCCTCCGAATGTGAATTATTTGCTTATTGTTCAAAGCAGGACCTATATGTAAACACGTAACTTGAGATAAACTAAAGTCACCATGAACGAAGGTATAATCTCATTTACATATTCACATCGTGCTTACTGGCGACACATCAGTAGGATCCGGTATTACGCTCTATACCAACTATATATTTGGGTGAGAAATTTGGGACAATTAGACGGTACAATCTCCTATACGAATGTTTAAACCTGAAAAAATGGAGCTAAGGTCATATAAAACCTTTGACAATGCCACTTTAAAGCCAACTCAATACATATATATATATATATATATATATATATCCGAGCCTGTATGGGATGATAACACTATGGTTTTTGAGTCGGTATCTATAGTAAGTAAAGGGAATAATACCGGCTCCTACTGATGAGTCGCCAGTAAGCACGATTTGAATGTGTACCTTCGTTTATGATGACTTTGTTTTATACTTCTGGTTATTTTTTTATGTAATTTGTTAATAGGTGTGAAACACCTAATATTTTAGTTCTCTGCACCATCAGTATCTAATTTAACTAGAGAAATGGTGAAAATTTTGCACAATCAGCATTCTAGTTTAATAACTGGCCTACGGTCCATTGTTTAACAGCAAACATGTACTTTTCGGAGCGCATCTATTATTTCTGTATAGATAAATTAAGACGAAATCGACGGTAGGAAAATTTTCAATACTTCAAATTTAGTTAATGAATTAAACAATAATTGATTGCGCGGGTGGTGGTAAAAATTCATTAAATCAAGTTTTCGAGCTTGAAGTAATTTAGTAGTAAGTAGTTAATGAAACACTATATTTCTTAATATGCACATTATAGGTTAAAAGTATAATTTTTTATTGACAGCTAATGTTTGTTATTTAGTGTTGTAGAGTAAAGACGAAATCTTGGAACTTTTTGCATCCAATAATTCAGAGGAGTTAATCATTAGAGTTATTATAATCAAGGTTGCGATGTTGATATAAACACCTGTAATAGAGTGGCTCAGTTGTTAGAGCTCTAGATTCTAAAGCAGACGTGCCCAGATTCCAGTCCTGTCCACGCACAGCAATATTTGGTTGTAACAGGATGATGAGATTAATTAGAGAATCGATCGAAATTAAATCTATGCATGCTATTATAAATGAAACAGCTGCTTAAAAATCGTTAGGTTCGATTTGGAATACAGCATTAGCTAATGGTAGGAAAAGACGATGGCATGAATTGGAATCTGAAGCTAGTTTCTGTAAAAGATCATCATCATCATCATCATGTACAGCCATACAGAAGCCAAAATTGACTAATGCTTCACTGCCATATAACCATAAGAAGCGAACATTGTAATTCGTATTGTTCATGATTACACGTGGACTATAAAGAACACTAGGTCGCCCTTTCGCCGGTATTACGCCCTTTAACCGCTATATATTTGGTCAATGAATGTACCGTCCTATTATTCCACATTCTCCGACCAAATATATAGTGGTTAAAGGGCGTAATACCGGCTCCTACTGATGAGTCGCCAGTGAGCACGAAACGAATGTGCATGAGATTATACTTTCCGTTCATGCTGCCTTTGGTTTATCCTTCTGGTCACAACTGAACTAATTTGTTACTATGTTCGCAACACCTAATACATACTTGCATGTATTAATTATATTTAACTGAATCGTTTTAACTATGTATACGCATACACATGCATATGCGTGACATGTGCCTATTTAATTATATGACAAGAACTTATATTCTACAAGCCCATCCTGAGTACAACCTCGGTGGTTTAAATGAAATTTTATACGTGGTTCGTTCGGATTTCTGATTTATCACTTACAATGGCACGTGGTTATGACGAGTATTTCCGATATATTGGTCTCCCCCAACCCGAAAATGTGAGGGCAACCTAAGTTACTTCATTTCATCTGGAGTGTATGAAAAAAATAGTTTGACAGATGCAAATGGTTAAATTCTTATTCAGCCACTCTAGTCTCATTTAGTTGGATGAACGTAACAGTTATTGATATGCTCACACACACACAAGTGACACGCAACTGTCTGTTGATAGGTCAGTCTGAAGTATAAATAATTTGGTTAGCAGAAATATCGTGCTTGCTTCATTAATTTATTTTGAAAAATTTTGACGATGGGTGAGCTGAAGGAGATGGGTATCCAAATATCTTGTAGAAACAAAACAACTGGAATCAAGCATGTATTATCAGAACGCAGATTAGGTAATTTCAATTGATTCACTTTACCATTTTTTCATTCGTTTAAGCAACATTTGACATGGAGTAATACTCTTAACAATTGAATCTATTTCAAAATCTTGGTTTATTATCCTAGGTATTCTAAAAGCCAGCCAATGTCAGAAAAGCAATCACAACACAGTTGCTGTTATTACCTCTGATAATGTATCACATAAATGCAGAAAATTTTTCTAAAACCGCAACAGCGTACATTAAGCAGGCATGCCTACCTGAATGGTGAAAAGCGTTATCTTAGCTAAACCAAAAATAGTCGATAAGTGGGCTGCTACATCCGAGCCATTTATTCGATCCATAGAAAAATGAAGCTTTTTAATTAAAATCAGCAAAATATACGCGCGTACACAAGCATGCGTAAGTCAACACCTGATTGACCATCCTCAACACACACGGCCGGCGTCTATCAGTATAATTAACAATCGAATACTTGTATTCACAATAAATTTATATTATTCGTTTATGTTGGGCCTGTCAATGGAATTTTGCTATTATGAAAGTTAAAAACAAGTATTATAAGGCATTCATATGAATTTTTTTCTTTTAGGCTGCTCAACACGCATAGCCTGTGTTCTCAGGCATTCTACAAGTTGTACTATCTGAGTAAGTTTGTTCGTCTTTTCTGCGGTTTTACCGACTTATATGGAATTGGCGTTCTTATTACAGAGGTATTGTATTAGTGTTTATTTTTTTAATTTATTTTATCTTTTAGCCATTTTGGAGAACCGTACTAGATCTGTGAATAATATGTTTGTAAGTTCATATTTCATTATCTACCTGTAAATCAAAGATTTGTTTTTTGTTTGATTTTATACGGTGAAAATTCCATTTTTAATATTTGAATCTAGTATTTTTTCGGTTCATCGATGAACTATCGTACGTTCATTTGCATGAGTTATTTTTGTAGTGGCGCCTTACCCAAGCCACCCGCTTTGACGTTTTTGCTAATAAAAAATTGACGATCAAGAATGCTTCTTCATTGGAGTACCCTTTATTCCCGTCACCTTGTGATATATTCGAGTTGGCTAATCGACTTTTGACTGCGCAAAATGGACGAACCGCACGATCGTTGGCTGCCGTCATTTGCGATTGGTTATGTATATTTGCATTCTCGAGCCTTCGCCACGTTGTGGTGTTACGACTAGTTGTGATTGGAACTGAGAATGCTCACAGTGTATCAATATTGTGATGCCGTTCGTAGCCATAGGAAGTTCCGGATCAATCACCGCTGGTTGTACCGGTAACTCTAGAATAAACATAGCTGGTACCGTCTCAATACAGTTATCCTGTCTAATCTGTAGCCTCTGGCTTGATTCTCCTTCGTACTTAACAAGTGTAGCTTAATGTGTGTATCCGCGTATTTGACGTGGTGAGCAGTTTCCGGCTTCTGAAAGAAACTGCGGCCACTCATTACTAAATTAAATTTTGCTTCGGACAGAGAGTACTTGTCAGTCTGAGCGGCAGCCCATCAAAGGGGACGAAACTCGATTTAGTCATCCATCCGCATTAGGTATGGACAGCCTAGCACTTCTTTACTATCTTTGCACTTAGGCGACACATTAGGACCATGAAAGGCTGCTGGAAGTCCATCGTGTGTATTTTGGCGCTTTTGGCTCCAGTGCAAATTAATCAGTGTCGCCAATCGCCTTCCTGCAACGTATCCCTGCAACTCGTGCATGTTTGCACAGCTTATTACGACTTCTATCGTTGTAACAGAGAGGTCTATCGGGCACTAGCCAACCTCTAAATCAAATTTTGAAGCTCGCATCATCATTATATACTCGCCATCGAGTACATGACAATATTCGTCTTGCCCCAGATTTTCCTAGGCAACCCTTCTAATTTTAGGGCCATATTTGGAGGCTATTGGAGACGTTTTCCGTAAGTGCTTTGACAGAATCAAGAAAGAGACCTTGACACCTCCTCATTGTTTTACCAACCTTGTACACTCCTTTGCAGTCTGCCCATTCCTATTCACATATTTTTAAATTGTTTGGCAATGACGCATCTGTTTCGAATCGCCGATCTAGTACAATATACCTAAATGAGCGCATCTATATACATGCATACATCTAAATCTCCCACATAGTAGGTTCTGGAGAATTCTATGATTATAACTCAGAATCAATCAGGCCTCTCTCCTCTGTACCTTGTTTATCGTTAGCCGTACACGGACTCTTTACTATTGAAATGTCCTTTGCTGAGTTATGGCACAATGTGGCGTGATGACGTAAACGAAATCACAGTTAAATGTATTCAGCCAAATGATGATTGATCTTTCCTTCCTGCGTTTCCACCATTCAATCGGTTTTGCCTTGATAACTAGGCATTCAGGATGTA
This sequence comes from Eudiplozoon nipponicum, assembly GCA_029291075.1. NCBI lineage: Eukaryota > Metazoa > Platyhelminthes > Monogenea > Mazocraeidea > Diplozoidae > Eudiplozoon > Eudiplozoon nipponicum. Next base: position 14,986 of record JAQBSW010001164.1, on the reverse strand, counting down.
GCACGCAACCATCTAAATTTCCGACCTGTTAGACGGCGGGAAATAGTTAGTTAGCCAAGCCAAAAACTACCTTTGCCGGTTAGATTCAAAGTGTGATTGTCTTCAGTATAGAAATCCTGTGTTTATTATTTCCAAGATTGTCAGCGTCGTGGCGTGTTATCACGATTTCGTAGCTAAAATTCTTAAGAAATTCGGTGTGGCGGATCCGCTTTTGTCAGCACGCGAACTGACGTGGGCGCTTTTTGACGTTTTCTGTGGCGGATACTTTAAAAGGAAGAAGGCTGATTTGTTAATGATTATGATCATGATTGTGATGATAATGATCATTAGCTGCGATATTTGTATTTTTCATGTTTATCGGCATAGTCGTATTCAAGAGTTTTGCTATTTATTGCAGTATTCATAGTTTTGGCACCAATATAACGCCGTTTTTCACATGTGGTTGTATCTTTATCGTCGTTGTAATCCACATATTGTGTAATAATAAGGATCAATATTTTAATATCGTTCGTATTGTCTATGTCATTAACATTGCTTCTGTTTTAGACTTCGGAAGATGAGTACGATAGAGCAATACATTTCGTCGATAAACTCATGGTGTTTGACAGTCAGGCTGAGCAGAAAGTCAACTTCTCAACACTCCGTGAGGTGAGCCTGCTCCTAGTCGCTTATTTGTTGCTTTATTGTTGGCTAATTAAACATTGTGTTAGTTTCTTGAAGGAGTTGCATTGATGCGCACCTGGAATAATTGTAATTACCTGATCTGCGTTTTGACTAACGCAGCTTTCATTTTTCCAGTAATTTTCTTTCATCAAGATATTTCGGCCAAGCTTACCGTAGGCCTTCATCAGTTGTATTTCACGAAACAAATGAAGCAAGTGTGTTAGCTAAGCTTTAGCCACAAACTCAATTTCATTTATAAACTTTAAGTGGTTGTACGTTCTAAGGATTACCGTAAGTTTAAGTAGGCAGCACACAAACATGCATGCATTACTTACGTATATGCATAAAAAATCCATTCTTAATTAAGTATATCACTGCGAATATGTATCTTTATATTCCTACATATATACCTCCATAAATACAGACAGCCATGCAGGCAGACATTTAACAAGAATTGATTGCGCGGGTGGTGGTAACATTGCTTTAAATTAAGTTTGCGAGCTTGAAGTAAACACCAACCCCATTGTGTTCAACCATTTATCGAACAACATAACAAAACTACCGCCAGCCGCAACGCACTGACGCGTTTCGACCTTCCATGATCATTATCAGAGTACGACGGCAACAGAAATACATGCATTAAGCATAATAAAATACATACACATATAATTTCATAAATGCGTTCGTACATACACAAGTAAAAAAGCATAAGCACACATACATACATACATAAATGCATATCTACGTATTTAAATACATACATAAGTTTATTCATATATATATATATATATATATATATATATATATATATATATATATTCGTACAAACATATACACGCAAAACTCTATTCCGGCAGACATACATGAATAATTACTCACATAAATACATCTATATACATGTGTATAAGTTATTACATGCATCCATATATACATATTCATTTACATACATAAGCACATAGAAACATACGTACAGTAGGAGGATATGAAAAGAATATAATCTTATATCAATACATATATAAATAAATGCACACATACCTACCTATTTGCATACATATAAAAAGTTCAGTTTCTATAAAAAAATTGGCTTCATATGTATAGACATAAGTGCATGCATACACACAAATATAAAGACAGATACATATATAATTTTTAATACACGTTGACAAACCTAAACGCATACCTACATACACAATATTTTGCATACATGCTTAAGTAAATACATAAGTATATACATACTGTATACAAGTATATGCACGAATGTATAAAGACGTCCATAAATGATGTCATGCATGAATATATGCAACCATACATACACGAATACATATATTCGTGCATACATAATTACATAATTAAATGCACACAAACTGTAATAAGCAAAAGCATGCATACATATTTTGGTGTGCAAAACATTATCACATACATACATGCATGAATAAATATAAATACATACATACCTACATACATATAGATGAAAATCAGTTTCTTTTAAAAAGCGGACTCCATTTTCGTTTTGATTATGTGATCTAAAATTATCGTAATTTTTTCCACTTGACCTATGACTGTAGAGGGTTTTCTGGGATACTGGGGAACAAGTCCATCTTTACACAGAAAATGAATACCAATCAGTTTAGCAGCAGCAGCAGTAGTAGTAGTAGTAGTAGTAGTAGTAGTAGTAGTAGTAGTAGTAGTAGTAGTAGTGGTAGTAGTTGTGTTAGAATTAATAGTAATTTTAGTAGTATTAGTAGTGGTAGCGGTACTAGTTATGATAGTATTAATAGTTATAATAGTAGTATTAGAAGTTATTGTAGTTATATTAGTAGTAATAGTAATAATGATGGTAGGTATACTACTACTAGTAGTAGTAGTAGTCGTCGTCGTATTGGTAGTGGTAATGGTAGTAGTGTTAGTAGTAGTAGTAGTACTTCGTTTAGTTTTATGAGGAAGAGGAGGAACAGTAAGAGTAGTAGTATTAACATACATTTGCTCCATTTCAAGTGACTGACGAAGGTAATTTTTTTTACACCTGGGGGAAACCCATCTACTTTTGTTTGTCCTCGCTTGATCCATTAGAGAATCTTGAACTTTCCGTCTATTAAACTTCAGCCTAGTTATGGCCATTGTGAAATTAATTCTGATCTCTTTAAAGTTATATTATGTCACACTTTTTTGCATTAATTTCTATTGTAAATGTATTATATTTCGCGTTCGAATTTGCTGATTATTCAAAAAATTGAACGCATTCAATCAATTTTGCGTGGCTTAAAAATTGATTTTCAATTTTATGACTATTGCATCGATTGATTTGTCAAACTGCATATTTTTTTACATTTTATTTCTCTGTTTAGTATTTTTCAGTCGGAGGTCTTAGTCACTCCCTGAACGACCTTTTAATGAGCTCAACAAATAATGATATTACTTACGATGGATGTCCGAAAGCAGAAAAATCGGATTTGGATTCAGATAGTAGTGAAAAACATGATAAGATTTTGCAGGAATCAAGCGCTTCGAAGAATGATGAAATGTGGTCAAAAATTTTGAAAAATCTCTTTCCTGGCGTTGATAAAAACAGGTGAGCCTTATTGCATAGCTGATTAATTTAAATGTGTGAGAAATACATTTAAACATTAAAATCACTGACTTTCGCCACTACTGCACAGGAATTCTTTTGAGCTACCAGTTTGGCTTCATGATGCATTAATTATTGTTAAAACTTAACTAGCTACCAGTTCTTTGAGGTCAACCCCGATGTGCAACACAGTTGCTGACAATTAAGACCGAATGTGAGTTGGTAGGATCCGTCTGAGTTAGCCGTCTACACATCCTGCTCACAAGTCTACCGAGACAACTTCAGTGGGTAGCTGCATTAACAGATGCTTGTCACATGACGACACCGCACCAAACTCGAAATGCGGACGAAATCTAGAGACGACGAAGTTTTATGCTAGAGCCCGGATTATGCTGCTTTTTTAGGTTTTGAGGAAAATCGTACTAAGTTGTTACTGCACAGTGTAGTTGTTTTAGTTGGCTGGCTAAAAAGTTGGATTGATGAGCATTTTATTGTGAAAACTAGATTTGAATAATTGTTACTAATATCAGTGCATTAAATTATTCCTTAATGTGTGCCGAAGCTGCAAAATATTATGGCCTTCATTGCGCGGAGAAAATCGAATTGTGAGTTCTGCTCTTGATTAGAGTTCCCTGGCGCTTATCTAAACTCTGAATCACACACCGAGTGAGGCCATCGATTCCCAAACTGTTCCGGTGGTCATACGTGTAGTCAGTCATCTAAGTGGAAGTAAATACAAATAAACAGCATAGCAATAGATCTGCGTTTGAGAGCTGATATGCTACTGTCGCATAACAAAGTACTTCTGTTATCTAACGGTTGTAAAAGAACACAAGTTCATAAATTCCCAAAGTGGTTAGGTATCACTAGAAATGCAATTTGCTGTTTGTATGCGATTCGGCAGATATATCTGCGCATTACCCACATTAAGACATGAACAAATTCAGCCATTTGGAAATGTAAACATACAAGCAAGTATGAGTTGAAGATGGGCATGAGTTAATGGCTCAAAAATGAACTGTTTCGCCGCTGTTGTCTTAATTGGCTAAACAAAGCGGCAGAAATACGAATAAAAGTGGAAATTTCGCAGGAAGCCGGTCTGACAGGTTTTCGAATGTTTTCCATGCCTGCGGATTCATTAACCATTTTCTAGAGGACGCCGCACATAGTAAAATGTTATATAATTACTTTTTGCGTGTTTATTTTTCTTTAAGCCGTAAAGATTAAATATTCTCAGATGTTGTTTTGAGCCTTTCGTACCTAGTTACCAACACCACAGCTTAGCACATGGTTAAGCTGAGCTGGAGACTTGCTGTGTTGAACCCAGATTTTGTACTCAGAGAAGATTATACGATTTCAGAGTGATCTTCATTCATTTTCGGTATCTGCTGCTGCAAGCTTAAAACAGAACCTTTTTACACAAGCCGGTCTTTGCTGTGTAACATTATCCAAGATGACCGAACCCATTTATGACAGGCAGTATAGCGCTGTTCAACAAAACCTTTTCTTTCGAATAAGAATGGGCCTTTATAACCGATTTAGAATTCATTTTCTTGCGAGAGTGCAAAGTTCCCGTTTTAGTGGCACAGATAATGAATGTCCGAATCTCACCTTGGCTTGTAACTGTCGATACGGCATTGTCAGTGATAAGGTATTTACTAAGTTGGTTCGTGCAAAAGCTCTTTACTCCAGTGAAATGTGTAGAGACGGCAGTTTGCTAGGAAAATTATTTAAACAAAGTAGGTACTGTTTCAGATCACTCATGCCTTTAAATCTATGTAGGAAATTTCAAATATTTTAGCAATTTCGGCTGACACTCCCTATCCGTGCATAGTGCATTATAAAATCTCACCCGTCATCGAGTCAAAAATGAATAAATAATTCACTAAATCAGAGACAGTTGGTCGATGTCATCATTGAAATAAATAGAAATTATGTCGATTTGCCCAATTATATGCCGTGTATCCAATAATTGTGGAATCACCCGTCTACTTTACCTAGCACCAAGTCCAGTCTTCAAGACTTGTTTTGGCCCACTATAACCACCCGCATCTGGACAGCTTTTTAAATCGATGTTCTGGCTATGTTTAGTTCAGGCCATTGCTAGAAGGAATGAATGTACCTATGTATGTATGTATTCCTGAATGTATATATGTATGTATGTATGAATAAATAGGTGAATGGATGAATGACTGTCTGTGTGCATATATATGTATCTGTGCATGTTAACATTTTCGGCTATCATTATTTAAATAAATGTTACGATTTTGAAATAAACACCAATCCCATTATATATATAGTTTCGAGCCTCTTTTTTGATCTACCGATGTACTGAGCGTTGCAGTTACATCCAAAATGCGTATAAAGATGGTGATTCCGTAATAGAAAGACTGTCTTTTTCATTAGGTCGCATCAGTTTTGTTGTGTTGAACACATCTCTCATATGTATTGACGCGAACTGAGCTTAAGTTGCTCGAATTACTTTACTTTTTAAAATCTCAGATGGAGATCACCTCCAAACACTTAGAGTTTATCTTTGAACTGTTTTGTTTTTCTCCAAATTGGTCTCGATTTTATTTATTTAATTCAAGTTATATTTTACAAACCAGTCTGGATAGCAGTTATTTCTCAACGTTTCACGAAGCAGGTTTAGCTCGAATTCTTAGGTGAACAAATCCTATGTATTCATGTGTCCAAATTGGTTATAAGTTTTCTTTTGTATTCCAATTGTACATTACTAGTATAGTGGGCGTACTGCTCTGTCCCGCTTGATTTCTTGTGAACCGACCTTTAAATGATACCTTCATGCCTCGTTAGAGATATTCGTCTTGTCCTTCTTCTAGTGTAAACTTCATTGTTTAGTCGATCCTGTTTATGTGATGTAACAGCGCATTTGTATCTTCATTCCTTTTAACGACCATGAAAGTATCGTCAACGTAGAGTACGTACGTATAGGTGCCGTATATAAATTATTTTAATCAAGTTGTTTCTTTATGATACATTTATATATAGACAATACATTAAACAATAATTGATTGCGCGGGTGGTGGCAACAATTCTTCAAATCAAGTTTGCGAGATTGAAGTAAACACCAATCCCATTGTATTTAACCAGTTGTCGAACAACATAACAAAACTACCGCCAGTCGTAACGCACTCACGCGTTTCTACCTTCCATGATAATCATCAGAGTACGATGGCAAACTGGCTAGCGAGGATCACACCGCATTGCATATATATGGAAATCAAAATTAGATAAACGGTTCTCACCTCTAGTAGTCTTGCATACATTGTACGTGACTGGAAATGTCAGCTGCACAATTTCTATGTAGTCACGAACATGAGCTGTTTGTAGCTTTCGCCACACACTTATATCTATAGACATTACAATTAAAAAATAATTGATTGCGCGGATAGTGGCAACAATTCTTTAAATCAAGTTTGCGAGCTTGAAGTAAACACCAATCCCCATGTTTTTAACCAGTCGTCGAACAACATAACAAAACTACCGCTAATTCAATGCCGCGTTTTGCGTACGCGGGTAATAGTTGTACACGGGCAGTTACACAAAGATCCGATTCTTCACACTTTCCGATTTCGTTTTGTCTTTGATCGGGTTAAATTCTTTTTTTTCAACTGGAAATGCGGTTCTATCACATCTTTGTTTACTGGCGACGTTTCGGTGCCTACTTTCCAGCACCATCCTCAGGCAACACAGTACAAACTTCACAATAGCAGATTTAAGCAAATGTGGTAACCTCGTTCCAAAACCATTCTATTTATATATAATTGACTCAACACTATTTTTAATCATAGAATTTGTCTCAGTAACTAAACTCAATATATAACTATTTATAATTAGCAGACCAATCATTACCTCACCTATCTCAAATTCCCGGTATACGTAATCTCATCTCGTATGCAGAATATTGTAGGGGAGAGAGACAGTATCGAACATTTTGTTATTTGTTATAACTGTATTGCTACTATGTCACGGTAATCAAAATTCAAAAATGATTAAAAAAAATAAAACCTTGAATGTCATATATTGTATTTATTTAAAGCCGGGAACTCTAATGTATACAATGGTGTATGAGGTATTGGGACAACCACTATCAGTCCCGGTTGCTAATATTTTTATGCACTATTTTGAAAAAAAATCTGTTGTTAAAATCTCCTCTCAAGCCAAACTTGTATGTAAGATTCCTTGATGATATGTTTATAATTTGGAATCATGGTGATAATGAGTTAAATAAATTCCTCGAATTAGCCAACCAATTAGGTGAATTAAAGTTTACATTGGAGAAAGAGAATAATGATGAATTACCCTTTTTGGATGTGAAAATAAAACGGAATGGTTCCAGATTGGAAAGAGATATTTTTAGAAAAGAGACTTATTCAGGACTTCTTCTTAATTTCTTATCAAATCACCCATATGGAATGAAAATAGGCATTCTTAAATCCATGATATTAAGGAGTCTTAGAATAGTGGATAAAGAAAATAGAGAAAAGGAAATGAGGAGATTAAAAGAAATATTCGAACTAAATGGCTATCCGTCAAGTATAATAGATAGATTATTAGATGAGATGTTACAGAGATTTAATAATAATATAATAAACAAAGTAAAGAAGGAAACAGAACCAGATAGGCACAAAATTATGGTATTACCTGATTCAAAATTGAGCAGGAAAATTAGAATAATAGCAGCTAAATACAATATTAAAACAGTTTTAAGACAATCGCTTACTATAGGCAATAAACTACCTAACCAAAAAGAAAGAGTAGAACCCCTCGAGACATCAGGAGTATATGCGATACCTTGCAAAGAATGTAATCTCAGGTATATAGGCGAAACCATGCGACCTATAAAGGTTCGTAGAGGTGAACACAAGACAGCCTGCAAATATGGACACATTCAAAGATCAGACCTAGCTAGGCATTCGAAGGAAACGGGTCATGAAATAGACTGGGAAGGATGTAAACGCATCGCGTTATGCAACCGCAACAGATTAACTAGACTAATTAGAGAGTCAATTGAAATAAAATCAGGAAAAGGTGTAATGAATGTAACATCGGTAGAAAAATCATTGGGCCCAATATTTAATGAAGCATTTTCTACGGTCAGAAAACGGGAGGCTGCGGAACCTGAATTAAGTGGGAACCTAAGTAAAAAACCTCGATTACAGAGAACTGATTGCGAATGAACTGTACCAATATCAATTCCTATATACTTATCTTTCTCAATAATAATGTTCCAGAAGAGGGTATACAGATTTAGCAAGGGTTAGTAGATAGGACATTAGATAAGAGACTGTTGCTTATATTTTATATATTTATGTAAGGTAGGAATATATTAATAAATGAATAATACGTTAGCCCTAGAGAAGATATCCATTATTAACAGCTATAATGTATCCATTTAAGAGAAATTCAAAATGTGATAGATAGACGGATATATAGGTAGGCCTATCGGTAGATAAATAGGTTTATTATATATATATATATATATAAACGGACATTAATCATTTTATACATTACCATTAAAATTAAATATTTATTTAAGATGGTTAAAAAAAATAATAAAAAAAATAAATATATATACATATATACACATATATATAATTATATATACAAGACATTTAACTCACACTGTTGCTTATATTTATATATATGTTTTTATACATATTTATATGCATTTTATATATTTATATAAGGTGTGAATAAATAAATATACAATTTGATTAATTGGTCAAAAAAACAGCAAGAAAAGAGAAAAATAATAATTTATTAGAAATATGCAAACGTATATATATATATATATATATATATATATATATATATATATATATATATATATATTTATATATATGCATATATATAGATAGGATTATAGATATTGGACCCACACTGTTGCTTATATATATATAGGATTAGGGATGTTGGTCTCATACTGTTGCTTATATTCATATATATGTTTTTATACATATTGACATGTATTTTATATATTGATATAAGGTGTGACTAACGTAATAAATATATAGTAAGAATAGAAAATATTCATGTTTAACAATTAACAATGGTCCTTCTTCTAAAAATATATATATATAAAGGTGTTACGATATTATATTTAGATATATATGTATATAGATATAATGAATTATTTTAGTCATATGAGCAAATAGTCTTATGCAATTATTTCTATGAGTTGATTAACTTCGCATTGTGCTTACGATTAGTTTTTTGAAAAACGTTAGTTGTCCATACTATCTCTATCTTTCTCTCTTTAATCTTTCACCTAAGCGTCGCTATGACATTCACTCTCCATCCATCTACGTAACTTGCTGCTCCATATTTGAACTAATTTGTTGCTATGTGCGCAATACCTCATACACCATTGTATACATTAGAGCTCCCGGCTTTAAATAAAATACAATATATGACATTCAAGGTTTTAGTTTTTTATCATTTTTGAATTTTGATTACCGTGACATAGTAGCAATACAGTTATAACAAATAACAAAAGGTTCGATACTGTCTCTCTCCCCTACAATATTCTGCATACGAGATGAGATTACGTATACCGGGAATTTGAGATAGGTGAGGTAATGATTGGTCTGCTAATTATAAATAGTTATATATTGAGTTTAGTTACTGAGACAAATTCTATGATTAAAAATAGTGTTGAGTCAATTATATATAAATAGAATGGTTTTGGAACGAGGTTACCACATTTGCTTAAATCTGCTATTGTGAAGTTTGTACTGTGTTGCCTGAGGATGGTGCTGGAAAGTAGGCACCGAAACGTCGCCAGTAAACAAAGATGTGATAGAACCGCATTTCCAGTTGAAAAAAAAGAATTCAACCCGATCAAAGACAAAACAAAATCGGAAAGTGTGAAGAATCGGATCTTTGTGTAACTGCCCGTGTACAACTATTACCCGCGTACGCAAAACGCGGCATTGAATTAATTGAATTGTACACACCGCAACAAAATTTCAAAAAAACACGCTATCGCAACGCACTGGACGCGTTTTGACCTTCCATGTTCAGAGTACGACGACAAACTGACTAGTGAGGATTGAACCGCATTACATATATATATATATATATATATATATATATATATATATATATATATATATATATATGAAGAGGAAAATAATATATGCGGTTCTCACCTCTAGTAGTCTTGCATATATTGTACGTGACGGGAAATGTCGGCTGCACAATTTCTATGCAGTCACGAACATTAGCTGTTTGTAGCTGTGTTTCCGCTACCAATAATCACAGATGTTCATAAAGAATATTGATAGTTTCATTTAGTGGAATACTAATAAAAAGTGATTGTATATCTAGGAACAACCTTTTTCCTCTATTCTAAATCTAATTCTCAATTTTTCCCCACAAATTTAAAGCTGTCTTGGACCACGTATTCCATTTTTCTTTTTATCATAGGTTTTTTAATCTGGCTGCCTCGTCCTGTGGAGATTTGACCGTAGATAATATGGGTCTGACAGGAAGATTAACACTGCTGTTTATTTTGTGAACGTTGGGCAGTCCATATAATATCGGTGGTGTTGAATCTACCGGATTTACATTTCTTCATTATGTAATGAGTGCATTTTTGTTCTCTATGTCATTTTCTTGGTTAGCCTCGACTTTCAAAATAATTCTGTTTAGAATCTTCGTTGTAGAGTTTTCTAATTCTGCTATAGTATCGCGTTGTATCTCTTCGTGTTTAAATTATGTGTTTTCTTTAAGACTTTGTAACATATTTTGACTATAGTCAGTAGAATTCATTATCACTATACCTGCCCTGTTATCTGGTTTCGTAAGTCTGATTTGTAGGTTTCGCTGTTGCTCAGTTAGTACCGCCAGATGCCATCTGGTAACCAGTTTATTAGCTTTGAATTTGCGTAAATACTGGCCATATGTAATTCGGAGTTCCGATTTAAAGAGCGAGCTATCGTAGTTCTCCGTTGTTTTGTGTTTAATAGCATCTTCAAAAAGCATTCCATCGGTGTCTGCAGATGCACTTATTCTAGTTTTTGTTATACGGTATTTTGGCCCAAGAGGAAACACTGATAGATGTTGACGACATAAGAGAACTTCTTTTATTGCACGTCTTACGTAAAACGTTTATTCGAAGGAGTCTTACGGACAAATTGATGGCATAGGTATGGATAGTCCTCTTGGACAAGTCTTAGCAAAGAAATATATGCATCATTCTGAAACAACTAGATTATCATTTATCAACGAAGCCCATGTATACGTATGCTACGTTGACGATATTCTCTTGGTCGCTGGAAATAATAAAGATAAAAATGCGCTGCTACATCATAATAACAAGGTCGACTAAGCAATCAAGTTTACACTAGAAAAGTAATAAAACACATATCTTTCATTTCTAGATGTAGGAATAGCGAGAGATGAAGAAGATATCATTGCAAGGTCGTTTCACAAGAAATAAAGCTGGACTGGGTAGTATATCCATTATTCCAGTAGTGAACCAAGAGTGTACAAACGAAACCTCAATCAATTTTTGGCAGACGAATACGCAGGGTTTGTTCAACTAAGAATACTGAATTGGAGCTAAACCTGCTTCGCGAAACGTTGAGAAACAATGTCTATTCAGACTGGTTTATCAAATATAATTTGAGACAAAGTAATAAAATCAAGACCAATTTGGAGGAAAATAAAATACCTTACAGATTAACGCTAAGTGTTCCCTTTGGATGCGATCTTGCAGCTGAGATTTTCCAAAGAAAAGTAATTCGATCGACTAAAACTCAGTTCCCGTCAATATATATTTATACCATTAACAGTATAAACTAGGCATTGGATAATGCAGAAATTCAATTCATCCAGTAGACCGGTTTCGTCCCTATTGGGAACTCTTCACGTAATGTCCACGGTTTGCCGCGAACTGGGCTCGAACCCGGTCACGTCTGCTTCGGAATGTGTGACTAATCATTTAGCAACCCTGTCGTTAAATTTAATACCACTACCTCAGGTAGCGTGGTGTCTGTTTCATAATTAGTCTCATCCCATCAGTAACACTGAGCAACGCTGTGTTTATTTACAGCACAGAATTTAATGGATATGCGATAGCAAAGCATCAGCATGTTTTGCCGACGTAATGCTGTGTAGCATACCAAATGTCAATTTTAGCTGTTTTGAATGGTTATATGACGTGTTTATGATGTGATACGGTGAAATGCGCAAGGAAGCTGTATTGCTGATGTTGCCTTGCTCGAATGCTAACTTGCCCATAATGGTGTTGTGGAGAGGTTTAGTTTTCCTGTGAGTTAACCTGATAAATTTACTTATAGTAACTAGGTATTCCTTCTCTCTTTCTCGTAAATCTCATTAATAATTTGTCTAAAATATTATTTCTGTTTTCATTTATATACTTTTTTCACTCCTTATGGTTATATGGCAGTGAAACATTTGTCACTTTTGACTTTTGTATGGCTGGAAATGATGATGATTAGCTGTGTTGCCACCTGCAAACTGTTGACTTAACAAATTCTTTAATACAACCTTCTGTCAAGTTCGCAGCAAAAGTTACCAGTTGGACAGATAGGGTATGAGAATGAATATCGAAAATGCGACACTCGTTCAAGTCCTGCCTTGATTATGGATCTGGTGCGTTTCTCGCACCTTTCCGTGTAATTTCTGGAAACTCAGCAAATGCATAGGCTTATTTCTTTCTTTCTCTTTCTCTCTCTCTCTCTCTCTCTCTCTCTCTCTCTTTGTGTGTTGCATGCCCATTGATACACGTGTAAGGCTTCGGTGTTGGTTTAAAGGGGATTGGTAATCAGATAATTGAATCCGGAAGCTTGATCAGATCCGTTGATTGAAGCTGTACAACACGAAACCTAGCTAACGCAATATGTGTTTTTTGCTCTCTTGTTAAGTTTGGCCTCAGTAGCAACGTTGACTAACAGGAAGGCCACGCCTAATCTGGCTGAGGTTCTCAAACAATGAAACTAGCTGAAACGAATTTTCCACCAGTCGTGTCCGAATGGGCCACAATGCGGAAAATCTGCGGTTTTGATTTTAGATAATTAGTGCGAACGTCACGATAGTTTAATTTTGCAAGCTATGATAGCCCGACTATCTCACAGTGCAGTTAAGTTTATAGTTCATGAGCAAAATAATACTTTAAACGTATTTGGCAATAGAGCATCATTATATGAGCACGTTCAGACAGAAAGCACAAGGTAAAATGTTGTTGGGCCTTGCGCAGCGCTGTCATTATTTGCTTTTTTCCGCTTTTGTCTTATACGAGGCAACTGAAAGCACTGGTAGGTTTGTGAATCTTGAATCATTCGCATTTCTAGGTACACAGATTTTTTTTGCGTTATTTGGTTGGTTCTCACTTGTCCCTTCACTCTGAAGCTGTCCATCAGCTGCTTGTCTGAAAATGCCGCCGGAACCAGATTTTCAGAAGCATAGCATTACATAGCAATCTTTAAAATGTTGCTCTACTGGCGTGTATTTCATAAAATCGTGATTACGTATGGGATACAAGCGAAGCACTGGGCCGCCCACACCTACTGATTGCATGGTTTTAAACTTTTTCCAAATTCAAACGTGTAATTGCTATTATGCGTTCATTTCTTTACTTTCTCAGCTGTAAAGCAAGTCATAATTTTGGTCTACTATCTTGCGCGTTTCTCCCAGGAGTTCGCATCTGTACCGTATATTTTCGTGCTTAATATAATAAAACCTACACTATGTTTATCCCAGCTTCGACGTATTTCAGAAGGATAAAAGGAGAAGAATGAGGTCCTGATTGGTCGAAATTTCTATCGTGGCTTGCCGAATTACATATTTTTAGCCACCCGCCCCCTGGCCCTTGGCGCCTGATACGCCTTCACGCAATTCGTCACTTCGTATTTCACTTGTTCGGAGTATTTCGGTTTTCTAGTACCTTAAATCGAAGCCTTAAATTGACGTAGATGCACGTGTATTTTTCATTCTAAAAGGATCGTCACAAGCACCGATAATAATGATGATTCTCCCGTAAAGGAGAAAATAATAACGATAATATACAGAAATTATGATAATGGCAATGATGATGAAGATGGTGGTAGTGATGATGATGCTATATTTTATTGTCTTATTCTGGGAAGGACTTTTTTACAATTTGATTCTATATTTTCGATTGGCTTAAATAGAGCTGGTATTTTTATGTGAATTCGTGGCACCAAACAAGAAGCAAACCACGATTTAAATAATAAATAACGTGTAAATTTGGAGTACTGTGTATTAAATGTTCCGCTGCCTCAAGTTACAACTATTTCTAATATTACTTATGTACATATATTTTTTAGTATAAACTAATCACTGTATGGTGTAAAAAGGGCATTTCACCCAGTAGACCTATTTCATCCTTATTGGGAACTCATCACGTACTGGCCAGAATTTACCGCGGACAGGGCTCGAACCAGGGCACGTCTGCTTTGGAATCTGGTCCTCTAATCACTGAGCCACCCTGCCGCAGGTAAAATACTGAATTAGTTGTACCAAACAAGAAACAGGCCATGATTTGAAAAATAAATGACTCAATTCGGAGTAGTGCGTATTAAGTGTTCCGCTTCCTCAAATTACATGTATTTCTAATGTTACTTAACAAAAAAAATTATTTTTGTTTTAGAGAAAGAGATACCAATGAAGTGACAGCCAAAGACACCGCATCCTACAGGGATTTTCCAGGTATTATTTTAATATTAATATATAGTTTGTCCG